>JARQOC010000003.1:767730904-767928617 GCA_033576535.1 Allobates femoralis
TGTTCCGGAGCCCGCCGGTCACTTCCCGCACTTTTGTGCTGTCCCAGCACGACCGGAAGTGATGCAGTGGGCAGGACTTCCGGTCACGCGCTCCCGCGTTCCAATGGCGGGAACCAGTGGACGGCATACGGCCACGACACCGCTGATGCGGCCTGCCCGGGACCCAGTGCGGGAGGCGGGGAGATCATTGGAGACAGTGGGGAAGCAGGCCTTTCTTTTGTCTAAAAGCTGCCCTGAAGACTTCTGAGTCACGGTAAGGTGCTGTATTGTGTGTGCTGCTATGTCTTCCTCTGCATCTACAGAGCCCAGTGTTCCCCCTGCCACAGGATGAATAGGTGTGAGGTGCCCCCTTCTCAAGCACCCAGTATAGTAGGTGTGAGGTGCCCCCCTCTCCTGCACCCAGTATAGCTGTGAGGTGCCCCCCTCTCCTGCATCCAGTATGGGAGGTGTGAGGTGCCCCCCTCTCCTGCACCCAGTATTAGTGTGAGGTGCCCACCTCTTCTGCACCCAGTATAGGAGGTGTGAGGTGCCCCATTCCTGCACCCAGCATAGGTAAGAGGTGCCCCTCCTACACCCCAGTATAGGTGTGAGCTGCTCCCTTCTCCTGCACCCAGTAAGAGAGGTGTAAGGTGCCCCCTTCTCCTGCACCCAGTATGGGAGGTGTGAGGTGCCCCCTTCTCCTGCACCCAGTATAGGAGGTGTGAGGTGCCCCTTCTCCTGCACCCAGTATAGGAGGTGTGAGGTGCCCCCTCTCCTGCACCCAGTATAGGAGGTGTGAGGTGCCCCCTCTCCTGCACCCAGTATGGGCGGTGTGAGGAGCCCCCTCTCCTGCACCCAGTATTAGTGTGAGGTGCCCCTTCTCCTGCACCCAGTATAGGGTGTGAGGTGCCCCCTCTCCTGCACCCAGTATAGGAGGTGTGAGGTGCCCCTCTCCTGCACCCAGTATTAGTGTGAGATGCCCACCTCTCCTGCACCCAGTATAGGAGGTGTGAGGTGGCCCCTTCTCCTGCACCCAGTATAGGAGGTGTGAGATGCCCCCCTTCTCCTGCACCGAGTATAGGTGCGAGATGCTCCCTTCTCCTGCACCCAGTATAGAGGTGTGAGGTGCCCCCTCTCCTGCACCTAGTATAGGAGGTGTGAGGTGCCCCCTCTCCTGCACCCAGTATAGGAGGTGTGAGGTGCCCCCTTCTCTTGCACCCAGTATAGGAGGTGTGAGGTTCCCCCTTTCCTGCACCTAGTATGGGAGGGTGTGAGGTGCCCCCCTCTCCTGCACCCAGTGTGGAGGTGTGAGGTGCCCCCCTCTCCTGCACCCAGTGTGGGAGGTGTGAGGTGCCCCCCTCTCCTGCACCCAGTGTGGGAGGTGTGAGGTGCCCCCCTCTCCTGCACCCAGTGTGGGAGGTGTGAGGTGCCCCCCTCTCCTGCACCCAGTGTGGGAGGTGTGAGGTGCCCCCCTCTCCTGCACCCAGTATGGAGGTGTGAGGTGCCCCTCTCCTGCACCCAGTATGGAGGTGTGAGGTGCCCCCTTTCCTGCACCCAGTATAGGAGGTGTGAGGTGCCTCCTCTCCTACACCCAGTATAGGAGGTGTGAGGTGCCCATTCCTGCACCCAGTATAGGTTAAGAGGTGCCCCCTCCTACACCTCATTATAGGTTTTGAGACTGCCCCCTTCTCCTGCACCCAGTAAGGGAGGTGTAAGGTGCCCCCTTCTCCTGCACCCAGTATGGGAGGTGTGAGGTGCCCCTTCTCCTGCACCCAGTATAGGAAGTGTGAGGTGCCCCCTTTTCCTGCACCCAATATATGAGGTGTGAGGTGCCCCCTCTCCTGCACCCAGTATTGGAGGTGTGAGGTGCCCCTTCTCATGCACCCAGTAAAGGAGGTGTGAGGTGCCCCCTCTCCTGCACCCAGTATTAGTGTGAGATGCCCACCTCTCCTGTACCCAGTATAGGAGGTGTGAGGTGCCCCCTCTCCTGCACCCAGTATAGGGGGTGTGAGGTGCACCCCCACTTCTGCATCTAGTATAGGAGGTGTGAGGTGCCTCCTCTCCTGCACCCAGTATAGGTGAGGTGCCCATTCCTGCACCCAGTATAGGTAAGAGGAGCCCCCTCCTGCACCCAGTAAGGGAGGTGTAAGATGCCCCCTTCTCCTGCACCCAGTAAGGAGGTGTAAGGTCCCCCTTCTCCTGCACCCAGTATAGGAGGTGTGAGGTGCCCCCTTCTCCTGCACCCAGTATAGGAGGTGTGAGGTGCCCCCTCTCCTGCACCCAGTATAGGAGGTGTGAGGTGCACCCCCACTTCTGCATCTAGTATAGGAGGTATGAGGTGCCCCCTTCTCCTGCACCCAGTATAGGAGTGTGAGGTTCCCCCTTTTCCTGCACCTAGTATGGGAGGGTGTGAGGTTCCCCCTTTTCCTGCACCTAGTATGGGAGGGTGTGAGGTGCCCCCCTCTCCTGCACCCAGTGTGGGAGGTGTGAGGTGCCCCCTCTCCTGCACCCAGTATGGGAGGTGTGAGGTGCCCCCCTCTCCTGCACCCAGTATGGGAGGTGTGAGGTGCCCCCCTCTCCTGCACCCAGTATGTAGTGTGAGGGCCCACCTCTCCTGCAGTATAGGAGGTGTAAGGTGCCCCCTTCTCCTGCACCCAGTATAGGAGGTGTGAGGTGCCCCTTCTCCTGCACCAAATATAGGAGGTGTGAGGTGCCCCCTTCTCCTGCACCCAATATAGAGAGGTGTGAGGTGCCCCCTCTCCTGCACCCAGTATAGGAGGTGTGAGGTGCCCCCTTTTCCTGCACCAAGTATTAGGAGGTGTGAGGTGCCCCCCTCTCCTGCACCCAGTATGGAAGGTGTGAGGTGCCCCCCTCTCCTGCACCCAGTATTAGTGTGAGGTGCCCACCTCTCCTGCACCCAGTATAGGAGGTGTGAGGTGTCCCCCTCTCCTGCACCCAGTATAGGTGTGAGGTGCCCCCCTCTCCTGCACCCAGTAAAGGAGGTGTGGTGTCCCCTCTCTCCTGCACCCAGTATTAGTGTGAGATGCCCACCTCTCCTGCACCTAGTATCGGAGGTGTGAGGTGCCCCCTCTCCTGCACCCAGTATGGGAGGTGTGAGGAGCCACCCTTCTCCTGCACCCAGTATGGGAGGTGTGAGGAGCCCCCCTTCTCCTGCACCCAGTATAGGAGGTGTGGAGCCCCCCTTCTACCTGCACCCAGTGTAGGAGGTGTGAGGTGCCCCCCTCTCCTGCACCCAGTGTATGGAGGTGTGAGGGCCCCCTTCTCCTGCACCCAGTATGGGAGGTGTGAGGTGCCCCCTCTCCTCTGCACCCAGTATAGGAGGTGTGAGGAGCCACCCTTCTCCTGCACCCAGTATATGAGGTGTGAGGTGCCCCCCTTCTCCTGCACCCAGTGTAGAGGTGTGAGGTGCCCCCTCTCCTGCACCCAGTGTAGGAGGTGTGAGGTGCCCCCTCTCCTGCACCAGTATGGGAGGTGTGAGGTGCCCCCTCTCCTGCACCCAGTATAGGAGGTGTGAGGTGCCCCCTCTCCTGCACCCAGTATGGAGGTGTGAGGTGCCCCCTTCTCCTGCACCCAGTATAGGAGGTGTGAGGTCCCCCTTCTCCTGCACCCAGTATAGGAGGTGTGAGGAGCCCCCCTTCTCCTGCACCCAGTATAGAGGTGTGAGGTGCCCCCTTTTCCTGCACCCAGTATAGAGGTGTGAGGTGCCCCCTTCTCCTGCACCCAGTATAGGTGTGAGGTGCCCCCCTCTCCTGAAACCAGTATAGGTGTGAGGTGTCCCCTCTCCTGCACCATAGGTGGGCCCCTCTCCTGCACCAGTATAGGAGGTGTGAGGAGCCCCCTTCTCCTGCACCCAGTATAGGTGTGAGGTATGCGGTGCCTCTGTTGCAGGCACGTCTCTTCTCCTCAGCGTGCAGTCTGCAGCACAGTAACTTTAAAGCTTCCCTCTTGGCTTGGTTTCCCTGTAGCCTCCCCCTCCCCTCCCGCAAGCCGAGCTCCGGCGCTGGTGGTAGGAGCCGTAGCTACAGACTACAGTAATTCCCCAGTAAGGGCGGCTTGAAACTGCTCGGGTTGAATAGCATTTGCTGTTCTGAGCAGGCGCCCCTCCCTCCGCAGCCCCTGGGAGCGCTGCTGATCCCGGAAGTGCTGCTGCCGCCGCTGCTGCTGTGTCTGACCTCGCACACAAGAGCCACATGTACGGGCTGAGCTGTGTGCGGACAGACATGTGCCCACAATACACATGTAAGGGCTGTCCATGTGCAGGCATGTGCACAAACTACACATGTAAGGGCTGTGCAGACAGACATGTGTCCACATTACACATGTAAGGGCTGTCCCAGTGTGCAGGCATGTGCACAAACTACACATGTAAGGGCTGTGCAGACAGACATGTGCCCACATTACACATGTAAGGGCTGTCCAGTGTGCAGGCATGTGCACAAACCACATGTAAGGGCTGTGGATGCCACGACACGACTGCTGTGACCTCACATATTAACACATGTTAACAGGGCTGTCCAGTGTGCAGGCATGTGCACAAACTCACATGTAAGGGCTGTGCAGACAGATGTGTGCCCCACTACAAGGGCTGTGCAGACGGTGCCCACACTACACGTAAGGGCTGTGCAGACAGACGTGTGCCCACACTACACATGTAAGGGCTGTGCAGACAGACGTGCCCACACTACACATGTAAGGGTTGTCAGTGTGCACTGGCACAAATACACATGTAAGGGCTGTCAGACAGACATGTGCCCACACTACACATGTAAGGGCTGTGCAAACGTGCCCACACTACATATGTAAGGGTTGTCCAGTGTGCAGGCATGTGCACAAAATACACATGTAAGGGCTGTGCAGACAGCATGTGCCCACACTACACATGTAAGGGCTGTGCAAACATGTGCCCACACACATGTAAGGGTCTGTCCATGTGCAGGCATGTGCACAAACTACACATGTAAGGGCTGTGCAGACGTGTGCCCACACTACACATGTAAGGGCTGTGCAGACAGACATGTGCCCACATTACACATGTAAGGGCTGTCCATGTGCAGCATTGCACAAACTACAAAGTAAGCGGCTGTGCAGACAACTGGCCCACACTACACTGTAAGGCTGGCAGACAGACGTGCCCACACTACATATGTTAGACAGACTGATACCATGTCGTCTGCAAGCCTACATGACACTACACATTTAATCGCATGTAGGCAGTGCTGTAGCTCCTGTGTTGGACAGACATGGCCCACACTACACATGTAAGCGCTGTCCTGTATGTGGACCTACATGAGCCCACATACACATGTAAGGCGGCTGTCTATGTGCAGACAGATATGAGCTAAACCACACATGTAAGGCGGCTGTCCTGTGTGCGGACAAACATGAGCCACACTACATATGTAAGGCGGCTGTCCTATGTGCAGACGATATGAGTAACACCACACATGTAAGGCGGCTGTCCTGCTGTGCGGACAGACGGAGCTTGCACCACACATATAGTAAGGCGGCTGTCTGTGTGCAGACAGTGAGATGCTAACACACACATGTAAGGCAGCTGTCCTGTGTGCGGACAGACGTGAGCTTGCACAACACATGTAAGGCGGTGTCCTGTGTGCGGACAGACGTGAGCTTGCACAACACATGTAAGGCGGCTGTCCTGTGTGCGACAGACACACAGGTCTACATGGGCATGTAGCTGTATATACACAAGTGTCATCTCAACAAATTAGAAAATCATCAAAAGTTAAAATATTTCAATAATTCAATACATAAAGTAAAATGCATATATTATATAGAGCCATTACAAAGTGATATATTTCAAGTGTTTATTTTGCTAATGTTGATGATTATGGCTGTCAATGAACAGCCAATGAAAGCCCAAAATTCATTATATCTGAAAATTAGAATATTATTTAAGACCAACTGAAAAAATAATTTTTAAATCATAAATGCTGGCCTACTAAAAACTATGTACAGTAAATGCACTCAATACTTGGTCAGGGCTCCTTTTTCATGAATTACTACAACAATGCGGCGTGGCATGGAGGGGATCAGCCTGTGGTACAGCTGAGGAGTTATGGAAGCCCAGGTTGCTTTGATAGCAGCCTTCAGCTCGTCTGCATTGTTGGGTCTGGTGTCTCCTCTTCCTCTTGGCAATACCCCATTGATTCTATATGGGGCTTAGGTGAGTAGGTGAGGCAAATTTGCTGGCCAATCAAGCACAGTGATACTGTGATTATTAAACTAGGTACTGGTACTACTTGGCAATGTGGACAGGTGCCAAGTCCTGCTGGAAAATAAAATCTTCATCTCCAAAAAGCTTCTCAGCAGAGGGAAGCATGAAGTGCTCTAAAATATCCTGGTAGACGGCAGCGCTGACTTTGGTCTTGAAAATACACAGTGGTCCTACACAAGCAAATGACATGGCTCCTCAAACCATCACTGATTGTGGAAACTTCACACTAGACCTCAAGCAGGCTGGATTGTGGCCTCTCCATTCTTCCTCCACACTCTGAACCTTGATTTCCAAATAAAAATCAAAATTTACTTTATTCTGAAAACAACATCTTGGACCACTGAACAGTTGAGTTGTCCAGTTCTTTTTCTGTGGCACCCCTGCGGGGGATTGCCACAGGACTCACCGGTGCAGGGAGGGATGTACATCTTGGCACACACAGCACCCAACACCTTCCACCCCAGACCTGGTGGGGGAGCTCCACTGGCTGTCCTTAAGCCAGATCCCCTATAAAGAATCAGGCCTGAGGGGAGGAGCAAGTCAGTCAGTCAGAGAGTGAGTAGTCAGTCAAAGGTACTGGAAGGAGCTGGTTGCTGGGACCAAGCCAGGCCCAGAACCAGGAAACCTGACCCAGCTGTGCAGCGCCCTAGGGAGAGGGATGGAGACCAGTGGAAGAGGTAGGAAGACAGAAGAAAGAAACAGATCTGAGATCCCTTTAGCCCACCCGGTCACCGGAGTCCAAAGCTGCTATTAATCTAGTGGTAGCAGAGAAAGCCCGGACCAACCAGGAGGAACCAAACCTGACCAAGCACAGGACCAGGGGCCCAATAGGAGAATAAGGATCCCCACAGAAAGGTCCTCATTGTCGGTTGTGGAGTAGCATCCTGAGAGGGAGAAGGAGAAAGAGCGGCAGGTTCAGCTCCAGGCAGAACTTTCCACATTTACCGCACACACTAATAGAGGAGGCCTCACAACTCTCCAAGGTGGATGTCCCAAACTGCACCGATAACCTGGTTACCCTCCTGGACCGTGCCTGTTACCGGACATCAGTAAAAAGGTACCGAAACAGAGACTATTGTGTGTGTGTGCCTGCTTCACCGCCACCGCCTGCAGCGTTCACAGCAGAACCGCTACTACTACTCCCCTCATCCACCCCGCTGCCCTGAGGTAAAGCTCCACCTGTGGGGAGCTGTACTACCAAAGCTGCATTTCCATCACCTCAGCGATCACATTACAATTTCCCCATCATCATCACCCCCACCCGCCATTGAGGGTCTGGGGCACAGAACCGGGAACTGACCAGCTGTGATCCCCACTGAAGTAACCACCTGTGTCCCGGTATCTACGTACCCCCTACCCTGTCGACTGACTCATTTCTCCTTAGCCCAGGTAAGACACTTCTTGTCTATTGGTCATGAGTGGCTTGACACAAGGAATGTGGAAGTTGTAGCCCATGTGCTGGATACGTCTGTGTGTGGTTGATCTTGAAGCACTGACTCCAGCAGAAGTCCACTCCTTGTGAATCTCCCATAAATTTTTGAATGGCCTTTCCTTAAAGGGGTTATCCTGCTTAAATCTATCTTTACGCTATTGGGCTACATAGATACAAGTAGGTAGATGGTAATTACCTACCTGATCTGCTGTAAGCCCTTCTCTCTCAACCAGGTAATGACAGGAGAGGTCACATGACCTCTCCTGCAGTGATTTTGCTGCTTCCTGTGATGTCACGTCCCGACACTAGAGCTGGAGCTTATCCCCCGCCCTGTACACAGCTGAAGTCACTGTGAGTGTCAGCAGCCGGCCCCCTCCTACTAACTCAGCTCATGCCTGCTGACTCTGAGTAGCAAGTAGCTGTTGGAGGCAGTTCCCGGACACTTGGATATCGGGGAGGGGGGGCTCTGTGTGCTGTGGCTGTTATCACCTAATGTCTCCTTTGCTGCACTTTCACTTCTGCAGCCGCAGCAACCAATGAGTGCAGCGTATGCAAAACAGCTGCGCGCATTCAAAACCTGGCAACGGCGACGCATTAGCGACGCGGGATTCCCGTGACAGCGCTACACTCACATAGCGGACGGGAAAGCCGACTTCACTGTTGGCTTTCCCACCCCGCTATTTGAAATGAACAGCTGATGCTTCAGCATTAGCTGTTCATTCAGAGTAGCTGTCCGATACCTCCCTGCTGCACCACCTCCACCCGCTCCATGGTCCTGCTGCCGCGCTCCATGCTCCTGCTGCCCTGCTCCCGCTCACCCGTCGCTCATAACGGCATTCCTCCTCTTTTCTTTTTTGATGCATTGATGTGCGGTAATGAAAGGCCACAGAAGGCGGGGTTAACAGAGGTTGTCATAATGGGCATTACCGAGGACACGCCCACCACATTAGGGCTGTGTTCTCGGTCACGCGCATTTCTACACCCCCTCTTTTAACCCCACCCCGCGGCCTTTCATTACATCAATGCACCAAGAAACAAAAGAGGAGGAAAAGGAACAATGTCAGGGTGAGTGGAGCCTCCTCCATCCTGCTATTCACCCCCAACTACCCTTGCTCACCCCACACTGCCCCCACTGAACCCACACTACCCCCACTGAACCCACACTGCGCACTGAACCCTCACTGCCACCACAGAACCCACACTGCCCCCATACTACCCCACTGAACCCACACTGCCCCCTCTCACCCCACACTGCGTTTTGAACCCACACTGCCACCACAGAACCCACACTGCCCCCACTGAACCCCACTCTCACCCGCTCAGCACCCAGCCACCTTCGCTCAGCACCAAGTCACCCGTCTCAGCACCCACTCACCCGTACTCAGCACCCACTCACCCGTACTCAGCACCCACTCACCCCCGTTCAGCACTCACTCGCGCCCGCTCAGCCCCCAATCGTGCCCGCTCAGCCCCCAGTCGCGCCCGCTCAGCCCCCAGTCGCGCCCTGCTCAGCTCCCCAGTCGTTCCCCTCTCAGCCCCCAGTTGCGCCCCTCTCAGCACTCAGTCACTCCCCTCTCAGCACCCAGTCACTCCCCTCTCAGCACCCAGTCACTCCCCTCTCAGCACCCAGTCACTCCCCTCTCAGCACCCAGTCACTCCCCTCTCAGCACCCAATCACTCCCCGCTCAGCCCCCAGTCGCGCCCTCTCAGCACCCAGTCACCCCCTCTCAGCACCCAGTCACCCCCTCTCAGCACCCACTCACCCGCTCAGCCCCCAGTCACCCCCGTCTCAGCACCCAGTCACCCCCGCTCAACACCGCTGTACACCAACACCACTGAACACCAACATTGATGCACACCGACACCACTGAACTCCCACAGCGCTGCACACCGACACCGCTGCACACCAGCACCGCTGCACACCGACACTGCTGCACACCAGCACCGCTGCACACCAACACCGCTGCAGCTGTGACCAATCAGCGATATTGGCCCAGGATTTATACCCAGCTTCGCATTGCATTATTCTTACATCTTCATAAATAAACAACGGTACATACATATTCTACAATACCCGATGCGTTAGAATCGGGCCACCATCTATACTGTAATATTGTCAGGGAACACAGCATTGAGCAAGCAGCACTGACTACAGAGAATGTGAATGCAGGACACAGAATCACTGTGTTATGTACAATGCTGGAATGATGATAGAGATCAGCTTACTGACAGCCAATGAGTGTGCAGTGGGCGGTGCTGGACACTGGGTGGGATCAGTGGGATCAAGACTTCTCCAAGACTTCTCCAGAGCTGCACCAAAACTCTGGAATGCTTTACCCCAAGAAATCAGGACTATCCACAACTTGCATGGCTTCAGGCGATCCCTAAAAACGCATCTTTTTAAGGCGGCCTATCATACTCCCTAATAGAAGTCCATTGCACTGTAGACAGTGAATGGGCTATCCCTCTGGACATTACTCCTCTACAAACTCCACCAAACCAAAAAGGTCTACACAGATTGTATAATGACCATCCATGTAAGCTTAGTCCTATGCCCCATTTCCTCAAGATGCCTGGACCATCAGTGCAATAAGCCCCTGTACCTTGTGCAACCTCTATCCCGTTTTAGATTGTAAGCTCTTTTGAGCAGGGTCACCTTCATTTCTTGCTTTATTTATTGTATTTTCTTTTTTACATTGATTCTATGCCTATTGTTTTGTATCCAATTATTGTACTATATTTGTTCTCTACTGTAATTACTTACTGTATTATATTTTCTGTACTCTAACCCTACATTGTAAAGCACTGCGGAATATGTTGGCGCTATATAAATAAAGCATTATTATTATTATTATTATTATTATTATTATCAGCTCTGGCTGTGAATTAGGCAACCAAGCTCTGTGACATACTGTCATTTTGGTTGAGCCACAAGTAAACAAAGTGTGTTCTAGGAATCAAGTGAGAATTCAGGAGGAAACAAAGTTAGAAACAAACTTTTTTTTTTATAGGAGTGTTGTATATTACAATGCAGCTCATATTAGCCTGTGGTTATCCCGGTTGCTTGTGCACCTTTTTCCTTCCACACAACCTTCCATTAATATCCTTGGATACAGTCCTCTCTCCCTTCCCTCTCTCCAGTCCATCATAATGCAGCAGCCAGGATCACCTATCTAGCTAACCATTACTCAGATGCTTTTTCTCTATGCCAATCATTGTAGTGTCTGCCTATACACTATAGGATCCAATTTAAACTGCTTGTTCTCACCCAGAAAGCTCTTCACAGTGCAGCACACCCATACATCTCCTCCCTCATCTCTGTCTATCACCCCACCCATTCTCTTTGCTCTGGAAGTGACTTTAGACTCACTTCTGCATTAATCCGAACCTCCCACTCCTGGCTCCAAGACGTCTCCTGAGCTGCACCAATTGTCTGGAATGCTCTACCCCATTAGTGTACTCACAGATTTGCAAAGAAAAGTAAATACCTCTCTCCTTGGTCCTTGAAGCTTCAGTCTCCCCAGCGTGGGTTTGCATCTCTGCACGGCTCAGCACAGCGGTGTTCAATGATGATGTCATTGCTCCCCACAGTGCTGAGGTGCAAAGGGCAGACAGCGGTGGCTGGGATTTGAGAAAATGCGTCCGGCAGTGGCGGCCAAGACTATAGGAATGGAAGCGGCATCCTCGGGGGTCCTGCGCTACGACCGGGCCCCCCCTTAGATGCCACCCTCTGTTTACCAGCAGGTGGCGCCACCTGATGATCCGACTCAGGTCTCTTCATGATAGGTGTGCCCCTTGCTATAAGCCATAATGATCAACATTAACAGAAATAACCACTTGAAAAAGATCTTTTTTTTTTGCAATGACTCTGTTTAATATATGCATTTCACTTTATGTATTGAATTACTGAAATAAATTAACTAATCTCTACGCCACTCTTGACAGTTTCAAGAATAGACATAGCTTGTGCTATGCAAATTGCGTAGAAGATGCAGAGAAGTCCTCGCTCTGGCTACAAAAGCCGACGGGACTTCAAAAAGTGTTTGTGTAAAAACCACTTTATTATAATCATGCAGCCCCTCACCAGGTCCCCACAAATTATATACATACTGCCAACAATAATAATAATAATAATCTTTATTTATATAGCACCAACATATACTGCAGCGCTTCACAATTCAGAGGTTCATATTCCAACAGTGATAAGAAACAGTTATCAGAAAATACAATACAATACAAAGCATATACAATAATTAAAGCAAAATAATGACAGCCCTGTTCATGCGAGCTTACAATCTAACAATGAGGTGGGGGTGACACAAAGTACAGGTGCTTTTTTTACAATGATGGTATAGTCAACTTGAGGAGATGGGGAACAGATAGGAGCAGCATAAGGGCCGCTTTACACACACCAACTTCTGTGACCAACTTCTGAACAGATCTCTGGTTGCAGTGAAATCATGGACACATTGTTCCATTTTGTGGCCGTGTACAAATGTAACAATGTGTCCATGATTTCACTGCAACCAGAGATCTGTTCAGAAGTTGGACACAGAAGTTGGTGTGTGTAAAGTGGCCCTAAGTGGCCACCAACCATTATTTGTGATGCATTTGAGACTGGTGGAGCAGATAGGCTATGTCTAAGTAACTTTTGATTAGGTATCGTGATAGGCTGCCCTAAAAAGATGTGTTTTTAGGGATTGCCTGAAACTGTGTAAGTTATAGATAGATCTAATTTCTTGGGGTACAGCACTCCAGAGAATTGGTGCAGCTCGTGAGAAGTCTTGGAGTCGGGAGTGGGGGGTTCAGATTATTGCAGAAGTGAGTCTAAAGTCACTTCCAGAGCGAAGAAAATGGGTGGGATGATAGACAGAGATGAGGGAGGAAATGTAAGGAGGTGCTGCACTGTGAAGAGCTTTGTGGGTGAGAACAAGCAGTTTGAATTGGATCCTATAGTGTATAGGCAGCCAGTGTAATGACTGGCATAGAGCGGAAGCATCTGAGTACTGGTTAGCTAGATAGGTGATCCTGGCTGCTGCATTATGGATGGACTGGAGAGAGGAGAGTCTAGTGCGGGGGAGGCCACAGTGAGGGTTTTTGTGGTTTCCAAGGTGAGCAAGGGGCGAATTCTAGAGATGTTCTTCAAATGCAAGAGCGGGCAAGAGATTGTATATATGTGGTGAAGGAAAGATCAGAGTCAAACAAAACACCCAGACAGCGAGCCTGCTGCCTAGGCGTTATCGTGGTGCACACACACACAGAGAGATGTCACATTTAGGGAGGTTAGTGGAGGGCGGGAACAGAAGAAGTTCAATTTTGGAAAGGTTGAGTTTCAGATAGAAAGCGGACATGATATTGGAAACTGTTAGACAATCATTGGTGTTCCTTTTTAGAGCGGGAGTAAGTTCAGGGGAAGAAGTGTATAGTTGTGTGTCATCAGTGTGCCGCCCAGCTTAGGGGACCGGGATACCCGGCGCAGGGTCCCTTTCCTTGGGGGAGTCACTGGTGGCTGGACCCAGGCCGTGGCCCCAGGCTGGCACACTCCTAAAAGGGGGTATTTACAGGGGATTTAGAAGTTTATATAATTTATAAAGTTTGTAGATGTTATTGTCGTGACGCCACCCAGAATAATGTGGCTATATATGGCCACCGCTGCCTTGTACTGGCCAGGGGATGATGGTGAGAGGCAGCTGAGATGGTATAGCCCTTTTCCGGGTAGGGCTGTAGGGTCCCCTGGACAGGTGATGTTAAAGTTAATGATGGATGAAGATGGAAGTATGGTGAGGAGATGTTAAGGACACAGACACTTACTTGATTCACAGCAAATTCTCTCAGCGGTGATGGTCCCAATCCTGGATAGATGGTAGCTGTTAAATCAGAGGCTGAGGCACAGATGAGGTTTAACTGGTTTACTTTCAACCAAACTATAATACAACAAGTCCCGTCTCCGGAGTCTGCAATAGGGGTTCAGTTGCTCAGGCCCCACCGGGTCCTTTACCTCCTGCTTGCGCTGTCTATGTGGCCCTGCTGCCGTGTGTGAACTCGCTGCTGGCCCAAATCTGTCGTCTCTGGGTCCCACTCAACAGGCAACTTGAGTCCTTTGTCTCTCTCTGCTTACCCCCTCCGGGAGTACTGCTGAACTCTTAGTATGTTGCTGTGTCTGGCCCTGTGAAGCTTGTTGTTACCTCACGTTTTTCCGGTTGCTGTATTGTATATAACTAATGCAGCCACGGATCCGGTATCCGTATCTGCGCTTTTTATCTAGGGTAGATAATGATGCTACCCGATTCTGAAAGTGTTTCTCTTATCAGTTTTCTCCTCCTCAGACCGATGGCTTGGCCCTGGAAAATTGTCAGCCAGTTCTCAGGAACTCAATGCAGCTCCTGTCACTCTGAGCTCCTGGCTCCAACTGTCTGAAAATTCACCTCAAACCAGTGTTTTATCTCTAGGGAAGTCTCTGGTGTCTCTGGAGCTCCCCCTACTGGCCAAAGGTGGTAGTGCAGTGGCTTGGCTTTCTAAGTGAGTGCAACTATTATGATCTTATACTGTGGCTAATACCCGCAGGGGCGCCACATTAGCATAAAGATGGTACTCAAAGCCAAATCTGCTGATGGTCTGTCCAATAGGATCTGTGTAGAGAGAGAAGAGAAGAGGTCCAAGGACTGAACCCTGAGGAACCCCGATAGTGAGAGGAAGAGGGGAGGAAGTGGAGCCAGCAAATGACACTGAAAGAGCGGATAGAAAGATAGGAAGAGAACCAGGAGAGAGCCGTGTCCTTGATGCCGATTGAGTGCAGAGTGGAGAGTAGGTGATGGTGGTCAACAGTGTCAAAGACTGCAGAGAGATCAAGAAGAATAAGCAGAGAGTTATCACCATTACGTTTTGCTGTCAGAAGGTCATTGGTCACTTTGGTGAGTGCAGTTTCTGTAGAATGTAGGGGGAATGTAGAAGAGAGTGAATGGAGAGATAACGGGTAAGGCGAGAGTAGATCAGGCACTCCAAGAGTTTAGAGATGAAGGGGAGATTGGAGACTGGTCTGTAGTTTGTGCAGGGTGGGTCGAGAGAAGTTTTCTTTAATAATGTAGTAATGATAGAGTATTTGAAGGAGGAAGGGAAGATGCCAGAAAAGAGGGAGAGATTGAAGATTTTATTAGGTGAGAGGTGACCACTGGGGAGAGAGGGAAAGGTGTCAAAGAGTTTCTTTGGGTTGTTGGATAGTAAGGAGGCCAGGGTGGTGAAGTAGGTCTGTTTGTCGAGGTGGAGGGCAAAGTTGTAAGTTCTCAACATAAATTTATGGTGAATGAAGTTTTCTGGTGTGCGGGTTTTCCTCCATAGAAGTTCAGGACTCCTAGAGCATCGCTGGAGGAATCGCTGGAGGTTCTGAGGGTGAGGGGCGCTACTTGGTCCAGAATGCTTCTGAGAGTGTCATTGTAGTGATTCACAGCAGATCCAGACAGGAGAAGGCGATTGGGGACAGTGAGATGAGAGGGTCTGTGAGTGTTTGAGGGTTAATGGCCTGTAGATTTCTGAATGTGTGATAGGTAGGAGTGTGCTGGGGTAGGCGAGGATTTGTGAGCATGAAGGATAAAATGTTCTGGTCAGAGAAAGGAAGAGTTGAGTTATGTAAGGAGGAGGTTAAACAGAGCCGGACAAAGATCGGGTCAAGGGTGTCACCATCCTTGTGTGTCTCAGAGGTTGAGAGCTGTGAGTGGCCATGAGACTTCCTGCCATATGGCTACTACTGTACAGCCACATATGGAGTGTGTGCACATTCAGCAGAAATTCTTCAACAAATTTTGAGCCATTTTACCTTTGTGGAAAAATGTAAAATCTGGAGCTAAAACTAAATTTTTGTGGCAAAAATATAATTATTTTTTTCTTACCCATCCTATGGTGTAATGGTACTTAGGAAAAATTGCACAACAAATTCTACGTTACATTTTCTCCATGGGGAAAAATGTAATTTCTTATTTTCGCAGCTCACTAGTATAAAATTCTGTGAAGTGCCTGCAGGTTCAAGGTGCTTACCACACATCTAGATAAATTCCTTGAGGGTTGCAGTTTACAAAATGGTGTCACTTGTTGGGGGTTTCCACTGTACAGCCACATCAGGTGTTCTTCAAACATGACATGGCATCCACTATCTACTCCAGCCAATTTGGTACTTCAAAAGTCTAGTGGCACTTCTTCCCTTCCGAACCTTATCGTACATCCAAACAGTAAATTTTCATCACATATGGTGTACTGTGTACTCAGGAGAAATTGCGTAATAAGTTGTACTCTGTATTTTCTTCTGTCACCGTTGTGAAAATGAATGCAAATTTAGGGCTAAAGAAACATTTTTGTGGAAAAATATTCATATTTTCCGTCCACATTGTATTAATTCCTGTGACGATTACAATGCTGTACGGATCACAAGTCTATAACTTGTATTTTTACTTTGTTATTGTGCTGCAGGGATCAAGGACTCTGTAGTCTTAAGGCCACTTCACACGCTAGGATCTAGTTAACGATATCGTTGAAACGTCATGGATTTGTGATCGTTCCAACGATATCGTTAGTGCGTCATTGCTTGTGAACGAACGATGTTGGAATGAAAAATCGTTGGAACGTTCATCCAAAATTTGAGATCCGGACCTCAAATCTATCGTTCGTCCAATTAACATTCTGTGAAGCAGCAACATCGTTCAGTGTGACACCTTTTTGAACGATGTCGTTCATATTTCTCCTATTCCTGCCGCTTTGTAAAATCGTTCAAACGATCTGCTCCAAATAGCTGGAGCGTGACCAATTTTAAAATCATTAACGATATCCTTGTGTGTGACAACGCACTAACGATGTCGGAAGGATCGCGGTCACGTGACATAGCTAACGATCTCGTTCACCTATATCCTAGCATGTGAAGTGACCCTTAGTCTCAGGTTTTTGGTGAGGTGTTTTATCATATGACACCTGTGATAGACTAGTGCCCTAGCCGGGCTGTACAATAATCAGGGTGAGTCTAGGTCAAGTGAGGGCCTAAGCATATGACAGTGATGGGGGTGATGGACCTGTATGGTGACATTAGGGAGCTTAGGGTGCAGACACAGGTCAGTGTAAAGAGGTGACCCATTGCTCACCCATGTATTGCGCTGCATTCTGGGAGACCCCCAAATCCCAGCATGACATTATTAAACCCCTTCCCGACCCATGACATATGAGGATGTTATGGGTCAGGTCCCAGTGTTTGATGTGAGCTCCGGCGCGGCGCTCACATCAAACACCTGTCATCTCAGCTGATCTCATCAGCTGAGATGTTGGGCTTCCAGCACTGATCGGATCTAGGATCCTATCGGTGCCATTAACCTCTTGGATCCCACTGTCAATTACTGACAGCAAGATCCAAAATTGCCACGGCGGGGAACGCACTGTTCCCCGCCTGCATCGGCGATCCCGCGATAAGATTGCGGGATCTCCGGTGCTCACGTGACAGCCCCGGGTCCTGGCTTGACCCCGAAAGCTGTCATGGTGCACTTCCTATGAGTGGTTGGCAAGCACTGCCAATCACTCACAGCACACATTTGTGACAGATCCCGATGTGCTGCAGCTCATTGGGACCTGTCACAAGTGATTGGACTGTGCAACAGTCTGGCGTCCTATGGGACTGTGTAACAACAAGATTGAATTGCAAAATAACATTTTTAGAAATATGAGAAAAAAAAACCTAAAAGTTCAAATCACCCTCCTTTTCCCCCATTCAAAATGAAAGTATAAAAAAAATAAATATTTGGTATCAGAAATGCCTGATCTATCAATATAAAATCAATTAATGAGAACTGTAAATGGCCTAATGGAAAAAAAATGTCCAAACACCAAAATGATGGTTTTTTTTGGTTGCTGCAGCTTGCTATAAAATGCAATAATGGGCGATCAAAACAGCGCATCCACCCAAAATTGGTATCATTAGAAATGTCAGCTCAAGACGCAAAAAGTAAGCCATCACACAACCCCAGATCACGAAAATTGAGAACGCTAATCGCAGAACATGGTGCAAAAAGTGCAATTTTTTTTTTTCTTTTCAAACTTCAGAATTTTTTTACCACTTAGATAACAGTAAAAGTATACATGTTTGGTATCTATGAACTTGTACCGACCCAAGGCATCACACTGTCATGTCAGTTTTACCATATAGTGCTCATGGCGAATAAAAAACTCAAAAATAAACATGTAATTGCACTTTTTTTTGCAATTTCACTGCATTTGGAATTTTGTTCCCATTTTCCTGTACACTATATGGCAAAATAAATGATTGTATCTGAAAGTACAACTCGTCCTGTAAAAAACAGTCCCTCATATGTCTATATTGATGGAAAAATAAAAAAGTTATGCCTTTTGAAAGCAGGGGGGCAAATAACGAAAACAAAAAATTCCTGGGTTGTTAAAGGGTTAACTGCCATCATTTTTTCCCCGGGATTCAATATGGATTGAATCCAGCTGTGATTGTTGCACAACAGATGCAGGTCCAGAATCTGATATGGTTCTGTGGTCACAGGTTGTGCAGCAGTTGCAGGAAATTATGCATCTGCTGGCCTTGGCTCATAGCAAGACTCAACCTGAACCCAAGATGGCTCTCCTGGACAGGTTTTCTGGGGGAAGGGATTAACTTGTGTTTTTCAGGGAAGCTTGTAAACTATATTTGAAGCTTCTCCCTGGCTTCTAAGGAAGTGAGGAACAGCGGGTGGGGATTGTTGTCTCTCTCCTGTAAGGAGATCTCCAGTCCTAGGCCTTCTGACTGATTCCCAGCCCTTTAGGCTAATCGATGAGTTTAGACGGCCCCCAGCCTTGTTTATTATGACCCTGACCACGTCTCCTTTGCTGAGTCTTAAGCCCGAGTCACACATAACGATATTGTTAGCGAGATCGTTGTAACTGTGACGTTACTCCGATCTCTCCAGCGATGTCGTTCTGTGTGACACTTTGCAGCGATCAGGCCCCTGCTGTGAGGTCGCTGATCGCTGCAAAGTGCTGTGGGTCATTTTTTGATCGTTGGTTTCCCGCTGGTCAGCACGCATCACTGCGTGTGACAGCAAGAGACCAGCGATCTGTGACCTCACAGAGCTGGTTACTATGGTAAACACCGGGTATCTAGGCAGCGCGCGCTGCCTGGATACCCGGTGTTTATCATAGTAGCCAGCGCTCTCCTGCTTACAGGCAGCTCTAAGCAGACGGCTATGGTCGCCCCTTCGCCTGTTGCAGAGAAGGCAGTAGTCTGAACAGCAGCAGCAACTTTAAATCGAGGGGGAAAAGCGTCTGTAGGTCCAAGCTGAGCTCTGCAGGAGGCACCGAGCAAGCGCCGCCTCATGGCTCAGAGTCTCGCCCACCTATGTGTCTGCCAGAGACTCCCTCACCTGCTTCCGAGCACTGGCCATTTGTGCTGACAATGAGACAGTCAGCGTGAACAGAGTCTACAATCAGCACAGGGGAAGCAGGCAGCGATGTGGGAGGTGTCTCCCAGGGCCTGATCGCTGGGGAGATCTGCCTGTTTGACAGCTCCCCAGCGATCAGGTAACGACGCTCCAGCGATCCCGGCAGGTCGTTATCGCTGTCGGGATCGTTGGAGCGATCGTTATGTCTGACTGCACCCTAAGCCCCATAAGCTCCGGTAGGGGGCCATCGAGCAGATGTGTTCGAATGACACTGCCATTAGGAGTAATTTTTGTCTGCTAGCCTGCACATTTACGAGGGTGAGTTCAGGGCAAGTGATGGCCTAGGCATGTGATGGTGACAGGAGAAAGGACCCATATAGGGATGTTAGGGAGCATAAGGTGCAGACACATGTCAGTAGCTCACCCTTGTGTTGCGATGCACAATGAGAAAACAAATGCTCCAGAGTGACAGGTGCACTTTTGGGTATTTTCTGTCACACAGGCCTCTCAGTCATTTCAAATGTGATTAAAAATGGATTTGTACATTTTATTAGAAAATTGAGAAATTGCTGATAAATTTTTAATCTTTATAATTTCCTAACAAAGAAAAATGATATTTCAAAAATAGTGCTGTTGTAAAGTATTCTTGTAGAAATGTTATTTATTACCAATCTTGCTTTATATAACTTAGGCAGCCGTCACACGCTACGATATCCAAAACGATTTCGGCAACGATATCAATATTTGCGCATCGTCCGTACGATGTGTAAGATCGATCGCCTGCACGTTACACTCACAGACATCGCTAAATCAACTCAACGATGCCTGGATTCTGCGGTCGTGTGGACGACCTAGATATCGTGTGTACACATCGTTATAACGCAGTCACACACAAGCCTCGTTAAACGAGTCGGTGGTAAATGTGGGCGTGCCTGTTTGTCAATTTGAGCTGATAGGCGTGCTACATGGCATTTAATCTGCGCCCCTCTCTCCATTATTGGTGGCCATCCTGCGTTCCCATTGGTCAAATGTGCCTGCAAACAGGGCCCTATGTGTTTCCTCTTGTCCTGACTTTGTGGCAGCCTGTATTTGCGGCCTCACTATTGATTTTACTCGACTCGCATGTAAAACGCAGGGCAAAACGCATATGCGCACTTGTGTGGGCCCGTAAATTGAAAATAACAATGAATGATCGTGCAGACGGCGCCTATGTGTAGTGCTGAAGTGAGCTCATCCAAAATGGCGCCCTGTGAAGAGAGAACCAATCGTAACGCAGGAGCTTCCACCAATAATAGCTGATGTGGCGCCAGCCAATCGGAACGCATGAGGGTTAACAAATCACAACTGAGGAGGCGAGACACAGATGAATACCCGGCACACCTACGTGCTAGAGTTCGCCATCGCTCAATTCACAGCTTCTAAACGATATCGTTCATTTAGACACGTCGATTGTGCTTATCCACTGAGCCGACATCGTGTGATATGAGGTCCGGATCTCATATCTGGATATAACGATCTGATAATTTCTCGTTGGTGGTGTCGTTCCATTACACGCATAGACATCGCCGGAGCGATGCCTAATCAGGCACGTTCAAGCGATATCTATCCATATATCGTAGCATGTGACGGCCGCCTTAGGGTACTTTCACATCAGCGTTTTTTTTAAATCGCGGCAGATGCGTGAAAAAATCTGCATCTGCCGCGATTACCGCATAACTGCGGCACTTGCGGCACAGTTGCGGCAAGCCCATGCAATGGCTATGGGGCTTGCGGTAAGTGTGCGGCAGGTGCGGCAAGTGCAGTTTCAGCACTTGCGGCAGGTGCGGCCGCGAATAAAACCGCGGTCAGTCGCGTTTTTTTTGCGGCCGCACCTGCCGCAAGTGCCGATACCGCACTTGCCGCATCTGCCGCAAGCCCGCATAGCCATTCTATGGGGCTTGCCGCAACTGTGCCGCAAGTGCAGCGGTTATGCGGTAATCGCGGCAGATGCGTTTTTTTCACCGCATCTGCCGCGAACGGCAAAAAACGCTGATGTGAAAGTACCCTTAAGATGCCCTGATGAAGGCCACGAAACGATCGTAGGGTTCCGTGGTCCCCCTCTTTGCAGTGGTATTGGTAATTGTATAACTGATACATTTTTTTCTATGCATAGTTGGTGGTTGATATTATTGTATGTTGCCAGCTATACCTTCCTGCCTGACTAAATGTGAATTCACCTATATAAACTATATTGACCTATGGAAAGTTTTTTTTGGTAAATATGCAACAGCTCTAGCTGTATATGATATATGATCTTCATCTTTATATGTACTGCAGTTGATTTACACTTGTAATGAGCAGTGCATACATAAAAATACTGCTCTATTGTGAATGTGTGGCGCCCCGCAACGAGTGCGTCACAGGAGGGTATTGCAGCCACAAATGCAGCCGCAATATCCTCTGACTCAGCAATGAAATAGTTAACTTGGAGATCCAACCCAACATGCAACACCTAGAACAGGGGACCAATCATAGGTCCTGGTGGGTGGAGTGTTAGGGTAGTGTAAGAGAACACAATAATCGAGAGGAGAGATCTAGAACCTAGAACCCTCGAGATAGGACAGAGTCTGAGGACTTGAACTTGGAGAGGAGCAGGGGCTCCGCACCCCGTGCGGGCCCCTGGGCCGTCACCGGTTGGGTGTCAGCACCTGAGGCCTTAACCACCGGGATTGGGCATATCTACACGGGTTCCCAAAAGACTCCCGTGCCCACAACTCACAGCCGGTTCACTGGTACCGAAGCTGGCAGCAGTTCACCTCTGTCACGCGAACCAGAAGAGTGGAGGACCAGCTTTACAGGAGCACCCCACCAACAGCCAGTTTCCAGTCGTCTAACCAGCGGTGTACCCACTGAGGGATCCAAGGCTCCCCAAAGCATCCAGAGCGTACATCATGGATAGAGCATTGAAGCAGCCTCCCCGTACCCGACCTGGTATTCCTGGGCGACGCTGGCAATCAAGTTAGGTAGAATGGAGGAACACTGCGGATCTCTGAGGGACACTGTCATTGCTGAGTCCACCCGGTCTACTACTCAACCACTGTATACCATGTACTGCTTGCTGGTTACAGTAAAGACCCGTTATAGAGACTCTCTGTGTCCGTGCTTCCTTATGAACTGTCCGTCCGCACTAACAAGTAACCGCAGCTGCCGCACAACATCTTGAGCAGCTCCAGCCCCCGGGGATCACCGCTCAGCCTGTGGGGAGCGTAACATCTTGCTGCTGTCCATCCCCCGGGGGTTCCGCAGCGTCGGTAGCCCTTACCGAATCTACTCATAGGTGGCGTCACGAATAAAACAAATTAAACCCCTTTTAATCTGTTCCACAAGGACGTCTTCACTTTTGATCTGCACTACACCGGGCCCCACTACCGGCAGCGCGGTCCACCCGTGACAAGGAGGGAAGAAGAATCGCCTGTCTAAACCGGAGTCAGCCGGCCGCGGTGAGTCAAATGTATATCTGTACATAACCCCAATTATTGTGTTATGTATTTACACATGGTACCCTGTATCCGATGCCACTAGAGGGGCCCACTCACCACTGGTTGGTGAAACTTGTTGTATGTCCGTCCACCTTGTTTTAAATAAATTTTGTTCACTTTTGCATAATAAGACAGCTTGGTTGTATTTTTGATCATAAGGTATTATACATATACGACTTGGTCTTTTGTCTATGAAACGGTACTCCCTACAGCTATGAGGTTATAGATAGGTACCTATACTATGAAGGTTTTTAAATACCTTAAGATGATGTTTGTAGATATTTTGTTTTTGAGGAGTCAAATTCAAAATTTTGATGCACAATTTTGAAAACACTATCTTTTCAATTTTTCAAAAAAAGGCATACCTGGGAAAACGTATTGATTCGTGTATAAGCCGAGCGTGGACCCCAGCACAGGTATACAGCCCCAGCAGTGTGGTATACAGCAGCCTCCCCAGTGGTAGTATACAGCAGCAGCCCCAGTGGTATATACAGCAGCAGCCCCAGTGGTAGTATACAGCAGCCCCAGAGGTATATACAGCAGCCCCAGTGGTAGTATACAGCAGCAGCCCCAGTGGTATATACAGCAGCAGCCCCAGAGGTATATACAGCAGCCCCAGTGGTAGTATACAGCAGCAGCCCCAGTGGTAGTATACAGCAGCCCCAGTGGTAGTATACAGCAGCAGCCCCAGTGGTAGTATACAGCAGCCCAAGAGGTATATACAGCAGCCCCAGTGGTAGTATACAGCAGCAGCCCCAGTGGTATATACAGCAGCCCCCCCCACCCATCAGTATACAGGGCCCCCCCCCTTCCTTTGCTGCAGCAATCCTGTAAAGGAATAGATCATTATACTTATCCCTGTCCTGTCGCTGCCACCGCTCTTTTACACCGCGCGCTCCTCCGGCTTCTTCCGGTTTCCTCCTCTGGTGCACAGATAATGACGTCATTGCCTGCGCCCACCAGAGGAGGAAGCCGGAAGAAGTCGGATGAAGCCAGAGGAGCGCGATAGCGGCGGCGGGACAGCGGCAGGGATAAGTATAATAATGTATTCCTTTACTCGATTGCTGCAGCAAGGGGGGGGCCCTGTATACTGATGGGGGCGGGCGGCCTGTATACTGTATACAGTGTATACAGTATACAGTGACGCGCATATAAGCCAAGGGGGGGACTTTTCAGCCCAATTTTTGGGCTGAAAAACTCGGCTTATACTCGAGTATATACAGTATGTGTTGCTTGAGTTCTTGGATATGTTTGTGCAAAGGATTCAAGTTGGGCATTCATTGGAATCATATTTTTAAGTGTGATTTTCTAAATACAGTTTCAGCCTAATGATCTGTTTAATACTAAAGTAAAAGAAGTAATATTTAAATATACATGTAAAATCATCAAACTTTAAAATAAATCAAAGTGAAATAGTCTGAACAATTAATAGTAAGCCTTCAAACTGAGCTTTTTATCGTCAATTTGTCCTTTCTACTGGGTGAGTTGTCCTGAATTATATAAACATGGCTGATTTCCTTCAAAAACAGCGTCACCATTGTCTACAGGTTGTGTGTGATATTGCAGCTTAGCTCAATTGAAGGGAATGGGCCTATGCTGTAATACCACATGCGACCAGTAGATGAGTGGCACTATTTTTGAAAAAAATATAGTAAAGTTTTATTCATTCTGGACATCCCCTTTAATCTTGTCCACAATATCTTACTAACAATGGCCTGCTACAGTGTTTGGGTTCAGCTGAATTTACATCTGATTTTGTTTACTTTTAATATATTTGACTTTCTTGGATACACAAACTATACACATGGACCACAAGAATGCAAAAAATTAACTTATACTTCTTCATTACCAATGTGGCGCCCCTGCAGACCAGTCGCCACTAGATGGCGCAGCAACCAGGAATCGGTAAGTTCAGTCACCCCAAACACACACCCAACATACACCAACAAACAGATCTGAAAGGACATGGGCCCAGCAGCCTGTGCCACCATGAGTCTTGTCCGGGTCCCGGGCTGCAGACCATAGGGAGAGACAGAAGGAGTCCTAGGGACACGGATAGTGAGCAATACATCTGTGTACCCGAATTAGCGGGAACGCTAAGGGACTTGGGCAGAAACCAGGGTGCCGACTCTGCTGAAGTGGCCAGGACGCTCTACACTCCAACTACGAACATGGCGGGGTGCGGGGTCATTATGTCCCGCAACCCAACCTCTGGAGCAGTGAAAAGAAGGCCGCCATACTAGGGCTAGGGGACCAAGCAGGTTGCCCCCCAAAAGCCAGTGGCATCTGGATTGTAGCTTGCGTGCAGATAGACTGAGAAGCCCATTAAAGGAACACAAAAGGGGTTGATTTGGACGAGCCGTCCCGGCTGCTCTAAACCTACCGGAGCCACCACTGCACTGTTTTGTAACCATCTGCCGAGAAAATGAAGTAAACCAGGCTGAAACTGAGCACTGTGTGAGACTGTGATTTCTGCGCCTTAGGAGAGGTAGACTAATTCGCTGAGACGGCAGCAGCAGCCTGCCTGAGTGTGACTTTGAACCCTGTCATCAGCACAGCCCCACTGGCCTACCATTCCCCTAATCATAGACTACATTATATGGTTGCCCTGGGGAACCACTCTTCCTGTGGAGAGCTGAACCAGCCTCCTGCTACACCCATCATCCCCAGAGGTCCCGACTGCAGCAGCGGCTGTACCGACCGCATCCCAGGGTGGCGTCACAACACCTTTATTTTTGCTTTTATTTTATTTTCATCCATTTTTTAAATTCTCGTTTTCAACCATGACATCCCGCAGCCCCCGACGACGACGAGAGGGCCTGGTTCTGAGCAACCCACGGCCCTCGCCAGGGGTGAGTCAGCTTTCTGGCGTCACGAACAGAATCTACCGACCCAGTAAAACCGGGTCTTGTACACCTTACAGACTGTATATTTTTGGGCCTGAACAATGGCGGCCCTAACAGACTGAAAACATGTGCTTGCAAAGGGGTGTGCCACAATCCCTATGGGCCACCAGCACAGTGCGAAAAATGTCCTACACCCGTTCCATTCTCCAAGAGTCAGGAGTGCAGACCCAAAGACTGTACAATCCTGCCCAAGGGTGTGACTGCTGATGACGATGAAAAATGGAGACACCCACAAACGGAGGGAGAGGAGAAAGACTTGGTCATGATGAGCATCAAAGAAAGTGGTGGGAGGCTAAGGATTGCAGAGTCACTAAAGATGGTGGAGTACAGGGTGGAAGGAGCAGACTCCTTGTTTCCCCAGAGGCCAACCAAATGCCGGAGGTGGATCCTGCCTTCCTTTAGGAGGAGGTTGATGAGCTGAGCCACCAGCTAGAACAGGCCCACCTTGCTACCGTGGAGCAATGGAAGCAGTCACTTGTGTAGAAGGTTACCGCGCGGGTGGATGGCATCACGCCCCGCTTCCCCAACCCGGGAGCTTGAGGAGGAGGAGATGGAGCCCGGCCTCGGGTCAGGTACGACAGCCGCCCCACTGAAAGTCCCCTTATCCCTATAGACTTTCCTTGCCCCCGCAGCTCCAGCCCAGCGCACACCAACCAGACCTGAGAGGACATTCCGGATCCCGAGCCGGCTCTAGCTGTCCCCCTGACCCCAGAACCACCGTCCTAGAAGGCCCATGGGGAGCAGATGGTGTGTTAGTGGGAGAACCCCAGCGAGGCTCTGATGGGATTCCCAGGAAGGTGGTGTCGGGTCGAGACCAAGTGGAGGTAATCCCCTGGGAAGAGCACAGGCGGAGATGTATTGCCTGGTGGGAGGCGGAAGATGGGGAGTGGAGGCCCAAAAGTGAGCGATGGTGGAGTGACACATCCAGGCCAAGGCTGAAGCCCGTAAGGCCCAATCCACCCAACAGGCCCCATGCCAGGAAGGAGTTGTAACCGCCTTCCGCACCGGGGGAGGTTGGGGCTTCATTGAAGAACCCGGAGCGGGTCAAGACATCTTTGTGTCTCGGGTGGACATAGAAGCCCACCTGCCCGTAGGCCATCCGGGTAGGGATCTGCGCCTCGGGAACGGGTGACATATGCACTGTATGTCAGGATGGAGAACGGAGTCCCTATGCTCTCCATGTTCGCTTGGTTCATCCTGATGAAGTCCCTGTTGCAACCCCTCAGGCCCGTTCACCCAACAATGCGGGACCACGGAACCCAGACCCCTGTGCTGGGGTACTCAATGCCGGCCCCCGCATGTGACCAGAGTAGCAGAACGAGACATGTTGCCGTGGCAGCAGCACTACAAGCCAGGACTGGCAACAACTTGTAGACTTTATATTTAAACATTTGCTTCCCTTTGTTTCCCCCAGCTTTTCCTAGGAAGCTTGTCCCCCTTTTGAAATATGAACATTTGATCATTAACTGTATTGATCAGGACTAAATAGTGTATATAGTTAGCTCACTCCAGTGCGCTTCCTGTTTGTTTTATAGTATGCTTTTATTATGTAAATATTAAAATGTGTATTTGAATTGTTTGCACTTAAATAGGCAATTGCACTTAAGACCGCAACGCACAAAAACCCACTGGCGTGGCCAAAACACCGATCAGTTTAGCCCCTGTCGCCAGCCCAGGGCTTGTTTTAGGTTTTTTTTATTGTGGGTTCGCGAAGACAAACAGACTAAGGTAAAAGACAATTGACACACTGACTTAGCTCTTTTGTTTTCAAATTTTTCTACCTTTTCTACACCCATACCTCTACCCTTTTATATAGATAGAAGGTATTTTTGTTATGCAATGTTTAAGCCATGAGCCTCCCATCCCGGGAAGAAGAAGCACTCTTGTAAATTGTTGTTATTATAAAAAAAGTTTGAGTTTCTGTGTACCATCTAACCGGGTCCTAGCACGAGGACGTGCTATCCTTTGCTCAGGATTAGTGTGGCGCCCCTGCAGACCAGTCACCACTAGATGGGCAGAAACAGAGATCGGTAAGTTCAGTCACCCCAAACACACTCCCGATCCCAAGACTAGGGACTCTATGCCCAGCAACGGGATAGCGGGAGGAGACAAGTGGAGGGTGGGAAAGTTAGGACAGGACACGGATAGGGGAGGACACAAAACTAGAAAACACCATGTTCAGTAAGCCAGTCAGCCAAGTAAAGTGGAGGAGTCAAGTTCTGTCAGAAGGAGAGGCGAAAACACGAACAAACAGGACTGAAAGGACATGGACCTGGCAGCCTGTGCCACCATAAAGCTTGTCTGGGTCCCGAGCTGCAGACCCTAGAGAGAGACAGAAGGAGTCCTATTGACACAGATAGTGAACAATCTATCTATGTGCCCAAATTAGCAGGAACTCTGAGGGACCAGCAGGTGGCGGCTCTGCTGAAGTGGCCAGGATGCTCTATGCTCCAACCATGAACACTGGTGGGGTGCGCGGTATTTATGTCCTGCGACCCAACCTCTGGAGCATGAAAATAAGGCTGCCATACTAGGGCTAGGGGGCCAAGCAGGTTCGCCCCCAAAAGCCAGTGGCAGCTGGATCGTAGCTTGCGTGTGCAACACGAAAGGGGGTGATTTGTACGAGTCCGTCCCGGCTGCTATGAACCTACCAGAGCCGCACTGCACTGTTTTGTTTTGTAACCATCTGCCAAGAAAGTGAAGTAAACCAGGCTGAAACTGAGCACTGTGTGAGACTGTGATTTCTGCGCCTGAGGAGAGGTAGACTAATTCGCCAAAGCCGGCAGCAGCAGCCTGCCTGAGTGTGACTTTGAACCCTGTCATCAGCACAGCCCCACTGGCCACCATTCCCCTAATCATCTCCATAGACTATATGGTTGCCCTGGGGAACCGCTCTTCCCGTGGAGAGCTGAATCCATCCTCGCTGCTACACCCATCATCCCCAGAGGTCCCGACTGCAGTAGCGGCTGTACCGGCCGCATCCTACGGTGGTATCACAGACGCTCTTTTATTTTTGCTTTTATTTTCATCCATTTTTCAAATTCCCCTTTTTAAGCGATCGCCCATGATGGGATCACAGACCGGGTCACGTCACTGTGACATCCCGCAGCCCCCGACGATGACGAGAGGGCCCGGTTCCGAGTAACCCACGGTCCTGCCAGGGGCGAGTCACTAATCTTTGGAGAGTACATTATCCATCCACCAGTGCCAATCATATTCACAAGTCACATAACCAGATATGTCATCCATTGCCACTCTTGTGCCACCTTCAATCACTTCTTGGACTTTACTGTCATTGCTGAGTGAAAACATCCTTGTTTTTATTTCTGTTTCACTCAATGGAATGAAAGTGTGGTACTGCCGAGTCCCATTAATGATTCCATTGGCAGATGTTTTAACAAACTATCCTCTTCTTTGTAGTCCTGGTTTGTACAGTACATGAACTGGATTTTAGGAGTATTTTTCTCACTCTTGTTGAAAAGTTGAATGGGTGTTAAGATTTGGTCTGAATATAGTCTTTGGAGGCGAACCCTAGCTGCAAGACATTTCACGATGCCCCTTAAACCATCACATACACCTTTATCATGAACTGTGGCAAAAAAGTGCCATTCAGCTTCTATTCCAATATTTTTCTTATTCAAATTTTCACTTCAATGAGAAAGTAGACAAACTCTAATGCCACCTAATAAAGGTAGTAATCCTAAAAATCATAATTGACTCTTAACCAAACATTTTAATATAATTTAGGATTTGTGCCAGTTTGGAACCCTAAACTACAGATACTGCGTTTCGGGGTGATTGCCCCTCATCAGTGCAGTATGTGGGAATTCTGATCTGGCTGTATGAGAGGCTAAGACGATGGTCTGGGGGAACAGCTACATAGTAACATAGTATTTAAGTCCATCTAGTTCAAAGCATAGCCTAACATGTTGATCTAGAGGAAGGCAAAAAAAAAACTTGTGGCAACACTAAGCTCCACTTTGAGGAAAAAAATTCCTTCCTGACTCCACATACGGCAATCAGACTAGTTCCCTGGATCAACGCCCTATCAAAGAATCTAGCATATATAACCGGTACTATTATATTTTTCAAGAAAGGCATCCAGGCCATTCTTACATTTTAGCAGTGACTCACTCATTACAACATCATGTGGCAGAGAGTTCCATAGTCTCACTGCTCTTACAGTAAATAATCCGGTAAAGTAAAGCTATTCTCCTTGTAGAGAGTATTCTGCCAGCCGGCAGTGAGGAGACTTAAAGCCACAATGTTCCTCTGGGAAATTGCATATGTAAATTGTCACTTCAGTGAGGAAGTAGACAAACTCTAATGCTACCTAATAAAGGTAGCAATCCTAAAAGTCATAATTGACCCTTTAACAAGCCTTTTAATATGACATAGGATTTGTGCCAGATCAGAATCCCAAACTGCAGACACTGCGTGTCGGGGTGATTGCCCTCATCAGTGCAGTGTCTTGGGATGGCAGTTACTTGCTAAGTTTTTCTTGTTTTTCTACTGTGCCAGAGATCCATGTAGACCTTGCACAAGCTTGGTAGAATGTACGTTTTTGTCACTGAAATCAATTTTTTTGGAACATATGAACAGCTATTGAATCATGATGTAAACAAGATATTATAATGACACTTTTGTATTTTATTTCACCATTCTTGTTGTAATAGAAGGCAAAAGGGTGGACAGTTGCTTGTTCAATTTTTCCATGAAATGACTGTGCCTCAGCCTGGACAACAAAGGAATAGTTCTCTGAAAAGTCTAAGGTTATTACTGTCTCATTCAGTTTGAGGTTTTCTTTGAGGTGATTATAGTAGTCCGACTGATGACGAGCTATAAATTAGTGTTTGTTTCTTAAGGACTATCAGCTGCTTACAAAAACGTTCGACAAAGTCTTCTGTACTTTTAGAGACAGTGTCAAAAGTACATTTTCACAGAGGTTGATTTTATTTTTTGCATTTATAGGTCTCTTTCAAATTGTCAAGAACCAGCCTCTTTTGGACATATGTTTTTTTACTGTTCACTTACATGGATACACAATTTCTTCTGCCAGACATAATTCAACTAACTTCATCACTATTGCAAAAATCTTTCACTGTAACCACTATAGCTTTATCTAATGCAGATTTGAGTACAAGATTTTTAAATTGACACTGTTTATATGGGGAGGGGGGGCGGGTTAGTATGATCCAATTGAGCGCCCAACTTGAATTTTGGTACAGATTTGGTAGGGCAGAGAAGACACAGGAATTTTTTTGAAAATTAATATATTGATTTTTCAGAAACGTGTTTTGAAATATTGTGTTTAATTACTCATGGGTAAAATATTAATAAAAATACTTTTGTGACATATCTGTTGAAAGCCTGTACTGTTCTGAGTTGAATGGTGGTTTTCCCATTTGTCTATCTTATGAGCAGAAACATAAAGGCAGGCCACACAGAATTTCACATTGTTTCACAACTTTAAAGATTAATGAAAAAAAAATTAGAAATTTTTTTTTTTCTTCACATTTTGCATGCTTTCACACAGTATTTCCAAAGAACAAATTCTTAATAGAATTTTCACTTGACATAGAACGACCCTAAAGCATCTTGTGAACAGACAAATCCAAGATAGAGCTTTTTGGTAAAGCCCATCATTCTGTTGTGCACCAAAACTCATACAAAGAAAAGAACACGGTACCTACAGTCAAATATCTTGAAGGTTCAAATATGTTTTGGGGCTGTTTTGCTGCTTCTGGCACTGGGTATCTACAAATGTGTGCAAGGCATCATGAAATTTGAAGATTAGCACAGTATTTTGGGTGGCAATGTAGAGCCCAGTGTAAGAAGCTGGGTTTGCATCCCAGGTCATGGGTCTTGCAACAGGACAATGACCCCAACAATACTTCATAAAGCACCCAGAAATGAATGGAAACAAAGCACTGGAGGGTTCTGAAGATGCAGCAATGAGTCTGAATTTAAATCCCATTGAACACCTATGGAGAGATCTTAAAATTGTTGTTGAAAGAAGGCAACCTTCAAATATGAGAGACCTGGAGAGTTTGCAAAAGAAGAGAGTTCCAGAATTCCAGTTGAGAGGTGTAAGAAGCTTGTTGATGGTTATAGGTAGCGATTGATTGCACTTGTTTATTCCCAAGATGTGCAACCAAAGATTACGTTGTGGGTGCCAACATTATTACTATGGATGTCATAAACCAGGGCATACATGGTCTGCTGGTGTGAACCATCGGGTAATTGGTAAGATAATGCAGAGATAGTTTCTTTTAAATCTAAAGCTACCAGAAAGTTTGAGGAATTTTTAAAATGGCATCAAATTATTTTAATTGAAAAACTTTTATAACCTCGAGAAAAAGTACATCCTCAAGGTACACTTGCATTGTGTCTTTAGTGCATAACAGAATCATCAATGCTTCTCTGTATACACTATGAAGAGAAAATCATAAAATAAAGAGAAAATGACTAAGAACCAGGGAGTTGAAAGTTTCAAAATGCAGAATAATTCCATTATCTTATGAACCTTTTGCTCCATGTTGTTATGATGAAGATGTTTTAACAATTTTGAAATAAACATTAATTTTAATCAACTCGAGTGTGCTCAATTCTCTACTGCCTTGGAACTATATAGACATGTATTGGGACACCTACATTTTACACCTCCAAGAGTATTTATAAATTTCATTCTAAATCCAAGGATATTATGTGGTATCCCATTACCTGTTTTGTTGCTGCTGAGTGAAACAGTTGTCATGGGGCAGTAGATTTGTTCTAGTGTACCCGAAATACTTTGGGCACTGTGAGTTAGGAAATATGTCATACATGTTGTAGTGTGACGTCCGTACAATGAGGACTGATAAATGTACATTCTGCATTGTATTTTTCTCCCATATCATGGTCAATGTATGCGTATGAGAGTTAGGTATTCACTCTCCTCACTACTAGCTGTCATAGCTGAGAGAATCATCACCTTAGGCCTCTAACACTCCTGTAAACTGGTCAAGGAGGAAGCACTACTGCTCCCAGAATCTTTATTCCAGTCCATGTGAGAGGACATCATTCTCTCTATTTATTTGCCAACACAGATGAGTGAAGCTTCTTACAGCCAGGAGTGATAAGGCTGAACAGGTGTCTCCTGCTTACTATTTTTCTATGTACTACCAGCCAAACCAGGGGCAACAGACTTCCATGCCACAAACGTTGATCTGCCCAACCCCAGGGAACGGTGGCACAAAACAACGTGAGTAGCTCCATACCACTGGTGTGTCGCCACAGGGAGCTGACCCGTGAAGGCCCCCTCATTAGTGAAGCTTTACCAGGCCTGTAAGTACTATTTCTTCTGATAACAAGTGAAGAGACCTGAACTCCAGCCGCCTTAGATGCCCTAAATAGCTTGTTTCATTAGGAGAAACACTATCTTTCAAACACAAAATATCAAGTGTATCCTATTAGGTGAACCACAGCCAGTTTGCCTTTAAGAGACAGACTGTAACCTATTATTCCTGCAGTAAAGTGCTATGTTTTCAAGTTCACTCATGTGTCTGGCTGATTGTAATTGCACGAACATGAGGGTCTTACACCCTGCACCAAGACTTCACCACTACACAGCGTCCCCGGGGGTCATATACTACACCTGCACTGCACCCAGACATCACCATTATAGGAGTGCCCTCGGGGTCACATACCATCACTATAAGTGCAATCTCCAGCTTTAACAATTGTGGACAGGAGGGGGAAGTGTTTAGGGATCCAGCAACCCACTCCAGCTACTGTGACCTTATCATCTGCTGCAAGTGGAACTACATATCCCAGCTATCCCCTCTACAACATGAGGTGGCACCCCTAGCTCACTGCAATTATTATGTAGTCATTCCCCCAATAACAGTTTCCACTCTTCTGGAAGGCTTTCTACAAGAATTTTCAGTGTTTGAGGGAACATTTGCCCATTCATCCATAAGAGCATTTATGAGGTCAGATACTGATGTTGCATGAGATGGGTGTGCTCAAAGTATCCATTCTAATTTATCCTAAAAATGTTTGATGAGGTGTATCACACCAACTCATCATGTCCATATTGACTTTGCTTTGTGCACAGGGGATCAGTCATGCTGCAACAGAAAAGGCTCTTCCTCAAAAGTTTCCCACAGAGATAGAAACGCAAAATTTCCTTTCACCGAAACTAAAGGTCTAAGCCATCCACACACACACACAAAAATTAAACTATAGCCAGTGGTGTAACTTGAAGATTGTTGTCCCAAATACAAAATCTTCAACAGGGCCCCGGACTATGAAAGGTTTATTTTAAAGCACTGGTATTGTGTTATAGGCCATAGGGATCTTTTGTTTCCTCCCTAGGCTCTAGGGCCAAGGAGTGATTGCAACCCTGGGCACTCACTATACACCCATATGCTTCTTCTACTTCTTCCACCAAACTTCCAAAGTTTACAGTTGGCATTATGCAATCAGGTAATTAACATTCTCCTGGCATTTGCCAAATCCAGATTCATTCATTAGATTGCCATAAAGAGTAATTTGATTTGTCACTCCCCAGAATAAGTTTCCATTGCTCCAGAGTGCCGTGACAAAAACTTGTCATAAAAAGTTAATTTTTGTTAGCTTTATGAAAAAGATCCATTAGATGTCAATTTTATTTTGCCTTTTCAGAAATAGATGGCGGGAAATAACAGTAATACCAAATAAAGTTGATCTAGCTCTAAGGAGCTTAGTTGATAAAGTTCTGAGCTTGGACTTGATTATGTAATCTGCCTTTTGTAGGGTTTCTGCCATGGATTCTGTTTCTAAAGAGATCAGGAGCCAAAACTCCAAAGTATATGTATACTATAGCACACTATACAGAGATCACTATTACCAAAATTTCCACTATAGGAGGCCCAGATAATGCCACTCCACAATGACCATTACCATAATATATAATACCTTGATAGAACAACCCACACGGTACAAAGAAATATTGACAAGAATGGTATCATACACCTACTATATGTCAGATAGTGCCCTCCAACATTATAGTATCTCAAACAAAGGAATAATGACCCCACTGTCCCACTTTACTACCTAGAAAGTAATAAGGCTTCCTGGATAAAGTATTTTTTATCTGTGGACAGTAATAATACCCGTTGTATTTTTTGAAGGCTATAACATCCCACGTGCCACCACACATGGGTCTTTGATTCTTGAAAGGGGGAGTGCCCCAGAATTAGACCATTTTGGTCTTTAGTTGAAGCTCTTTTGGCAGAGATCAAGGGCATACCGTTCTCCCTGGGGGCTCTATTGGCCTTGTTGGGAGTAGGAGTGAAGGACTTTCCACCTACCCTACGACCTATAATTACTAATTTATTAATATCAACATGTCCGTGTATTGCCTTTCATTGGAGATCTCGAGTTCCCACAATTCAAGAATGGATTTCACGGACTATTCTCCACCTGCAATATGAACTAATCCTATCACATAATTTGCCAAGGAGACTGAAAGTCTTGAATTGGTGGGATCCTTGGATTTCTTCCCAGTATAATAATATTGCTATCCCTAGTTATATTTGAGATCCTTCATTAACACACAATGGCTCTGAACAGCTAGGTACCCCTGCCTAGTCATAGCTTCTAATTGCCACTTTAATTTACCTCTATCTTTCTTTTACTTATTTTCTTTTTACTACTTTGTACTATTATACTTTGTACTCATTTGGTAGTAATGATTGTTTACATGGAATAATGTGGATGCGACAACCTTTCCCCTCCATATGCTCCTTGAGCCCTGGAATTTTCCCTACCCCCTTCCCCATTAATTCCACCATTTTTAGCCCTTCCCCACTCCCTTTCCCCCTCGCTTATCCTCCTTGTTCAGTTGTTTTAGTGGATAAGGTTTACTACTTGTGTGACCTGAGAATTACATAGGTTGAAAGAGATTGTGGTATTCTTGCCTCACAAGATGGTTATTTGTTCTTTGTATTATTCCCTTGTATTTTTATTTACTAATACAATAAAAATCACTGGTTTAAAAAAAAGAATCAAAGACCCATGAGTATCACCTTTATTTAATTATGGCCCAAATTTCCCCCCACCTAAAAGGTTGTAATGCCCTGAGTGTCTCCTTAAAAATAATGCTTAGTGCCCCAATCAAAACAAATATTGCCACTGAAAATGTAGGTCTCCTGAGTGCCCCCTTTAGAATCATCAATGAGTTAAAGTGCTTGTAAACATAATATACAAAAATAATACTTATGACTTAAAGGGAACCTGACCCCTCCAAATCACCCCAACCCTATTAATACATGTCCCTGCACCCTGAAAGATCATTAGCAGCGGTCCTTTTCTGTAGAAAATGCGTTCTGTAACATTGTGAAAAACACCATTATACACTTACATATCAGCGACTTCTTCACCTTGTCAGGGCGTTCCCTGTGAGGCTCGAAACCCTCCTGAGCAGTGCATTATCACGCCCCAATGGGCATGATAAATAATCCTAGTCCTCCTCACCCTGCTGTATGGGCGTAATAGGTGGTGTGATGCTAATTGCGTCACATCTGGTCCTGGTGACGTCGGTACACCCTTTAGGTGTAAGCCGACTTCACCATGCGACATTGCGCATGCGCGGCTTTTCATTTACACCTAAAGGATGTACAGACGTCACCAGCACCGGATTTGACGCAAATAGCGTCACACCGGCTATTACGCCCATACAGCAGGGCGAGGAGGACTAGGATTATTTATCACGCCCATCAGGATGTGATAATGCACTGCTCAGGAGGGTTTAGAGCCTCGCAGGGAACACCCTGTGAGACTTATTCAAGTTGACGAAGTCGCTGATATGTAAGTGTATAATGGTGTTTTTCACAATGTTACAGATGCATTTTTTATAGAAAACGACAGCTGCCAATGATCTTTCAGGGTGCAGGGACAGGTATTAATAGGGTTGGGGGTGATTTGGAGGGGTCAGGTTCTCTTTAATCCTGACTCCCCTGTCCACAGCAGGCTCCATGACCTCTTCTGAATTGTATAGGCTGCGCCTTTGTGCAGGTGGTGCAATACCGTGATGTCCCTGCACATCCTATGGCAGGACTCTGACATATTGAAAGCTGCAGGCAGATGACGGAGAGTAGTAAGGCAGGCAGTTTATGATTCCTTGCCTTACCCAGGGATTGAAATTTATCAACATCATGTTGACATCAAACACAACACAAAGTAACCCTCAACTGAGATCCAGTGCACCAAGCAAGATGTTGGGAGCCAGAGCCCCCTGAATTTTAATGCTGGTGAGCCACTGGTCCTCAGACACATTTGTAGGACTACATGGACTTATTTAAAGTAATTTACAGTATAATTTCTGTGATTTGTATAAAATGCACTTACGAAGCTCGGAGCACACAGCTCACGTAACCTTTGTCAGTGAAAGAATGACGCTTATCTTGCCTGCGTCATATGGGTGCTATAGTTTATAAGTGACCTATTTCTTAACAAGTAACTGGAGAATTGTTCATGATTGACATGACGTGTATAGTTCTGTAACCATTAGTGACTGCAATTTAGAGCTCTAGACAGTTGATTAAACCCTATATAATGTCCTCATGGGAGATCCGGCAGTGATGTTGGTTATTTACACAGTACTGGAATAGACACTGTCCTACTTTATTAAGTGAGACTCAGTGTACCGGTATTGTTAGTTGTTTGTTATAGGAGCTGTGTGTATATGGAAAGCAAACACCAAGTCCCTAATGACATGGACATTAACAGTATTCACTTTAACCACCAGAAGGTACAGGTTTCACAAGAGAAAAGATTTCTTAAAGAAGAATTATCACCATATTTTACTTGCTAAACTGGCCCACATTTATGAAGTGGCCGAGGACTTGAATAAAGCATATATTCGATTATTTTATATCTCATGTCTTTTCCAGAGATATTAGCTGGTAAATATTGTATGCTAATATCCACTAAAATCATAGGGTCATCAGCAGAGATTCTTGACTGGGTGTGTTTACTGTTTGCCCTGCATTACTTTCACCAATTAGAAGCAGGAGTTGTCATGCAGGGGGAAAGAGTGCACACACAGAAAGTCAGAAATGGTTTTCTTTGCATCGTATGGTGAGACTCATGTCTAATCAGGTCATACAGATCTAATTGGCGGTGATTATTGTACAGATGGAGGAGAGCAGAGCTGTGTCATCAGGGTGGAAAACACACTGGCATGATAAAAAATGGACCGTTTCTCATCCAGGAGAGTTGGACGAGAGACTTCTGTTTTTTGCTCCGTTTTTCATGCAACTGCAATGCGAGTGTCCGACATTTTCTTAGCTAACATCAGTGTAGTATCCGTGTGACAAGACATCCGTGTGCTGTCTGAATGCAATGTGTATTTAACATGGCATTTCTCATTTGTATAAAGTTAGAAAAGAGTAGAGCAGCACGGCTAAAAAGACTGGGTGCAGATCTCTTAAAGCGTATCTCCCATCCGCTTACTTCAAATATCCAAAAATCTATCTATCTAACAGCAGGAGACACGTATCTGATATCTATTATATTTATTATCTATCTATTCTATCTATCTATCTATCTATCTATCTTCTCCAAAAAAAGGGAAAGCAGCACTCCAAATAGATCCACACTGCCTTTATTCGGCCTTCAGGTGCATAGTGCGATTTTTCAGGCTAATGAGCCTTTCTTCTAGCCTCTTCCAGGCTAGAAGAAAGGCTCATTAGCCTGAAATGTCGCACTGTGCACCTGAAGGCCGAATAAAGGCAGTGTGGATCTATTTGGAGTGCTGCTTTCCCTTTTTTTGGAGATAGATAGATAGATAGATAGATAGATAGATAGATAGATAGATAGATAGATCAGCTTACGTGTCTCCTGCTGTTACTTCCTGGGCCGCCTATTAGGCTAATTGCATATTCACTGCACTGTCAAACAAACAGCTAATCAGAGGAGCTCATACTCTGTGAGAGCCTCTGTGATTAACTGTTGTAGTCAGAGTAGATTTCCTCAATCTGGACAGTGATTCTGCTTGGTTGCCATACACATTAGTGTATGGCAACCAGCCTGGGGTTATAGGGTGTTAAATAAATAAATATAAAAAAAAAAAAAAAACGCATGGGACTTCACAGCATTTTTAAGTCTAGACTGTTATCAGTAAGCAGCGCCGGGAAGCAGAGCGTTAACTCCTGCGGCTGTGTATGAGTCGGCCCATACTGCAGTTGCAGTGACATGGACACCAATCATCGTTGCAATAGTAACCACATCTTTGGTTGCTGTGGCAACGGTGTCAGCGGTGACGTCACCACTGAGCACCAGCAGTTTCATTCACTTATCACACAGCAGGGGGAACAGACGTCCGTCCCCTGCTGTGTAATGGATGTAGCAGTGCTGCATCATTTAAAGAGAAGACAGAAGAAAGAAGAGAGAAGACAGAAGTCCAGGATCGTTAGAGGGCTTTAAGTGGGAGTAATAAAGATGGAGTCCCTAAGTGTATCTGGGTATTTTTTTCTAATAAATCATTTTTTATCTGTGTGGTGTCTTTCTTTAATCCTTTATTGGAGATACTTAATGGCCGCGTCAAATTTGGTCAGACATTAAGAATCTCAGGGCTTAATACCAGCTGGTAAAATATAGCTGGTATTAACCTCTTAATACCCAGAGTGCCTCCGCCACCAGGGCCGCTGGAAGAGCACGGTAAGGTGCCTGGAAATGGCGCTTATTATTAATGCGCCATTTTCAGGGGCATCTACAAGCTGCTATGCTTTAGCGTGGGGAGGCCCTAAAATAATGGGCCCTCACCCTGCTGAGAATACCAGTTCTCACTGCCTGGCTTTACCTTGCCTGGCAATCAAATTAAAAGGAAGCCCATTATTTTTTTTTATTATTTAAATTTAAAAAAAGTATGTGGGTTCCTGCTATATTTTGGTCACCATCTAAAGTAATACCAAGCAGGCGGGGGGCTGAGATTCTCAGCGTGGTAAGACCCAAGCGTTCTAGGCCCCCCACACTGAAAACCACAGCTGCCCCTAAAAACTGCACATTTATTGTAGCTTTATTTCCAGGTGCTTTTCCTGGCTCTTTCAGCAGCCCTGGTGGTGGTGGCACACTGGGTAATAATGGGGTTAATACCAGCATTCTATTGCCAGCTGGTATTAAGCTCTAAGATTCTTAATGTCGGGCCAAGTTAGAACCAGCCATTAAGAATCTCTGATAAATGGTTAAAAAAGACACAACACAGAGACAAATCATTTTATCATAAATAAAAGCAGAGACACTTAGTGACTGCATCTTTATTACCCCTTCCCCACCGTCGTACCCCTCCACGATCCTCGTTTTCTTTCTTGCTGGGCACACTCAGCTCTGTTACATCAGAGACCACAGGGATGACAAAGCGTGTCCGCTCCCTGTGGTCTCTGATCACTGAATGACTGAGCAGACAGCTGCAGCTGTAAGCGGTGACATCACTGTTGGACAGATCTGCAGTTACTATGGCAACGCTGTACTGGGGTGAGCCCAGATTATTCGGACACTAGCCAGGCAGTCTTAAAACACTGAATAAATATGCCGCTGGATAGCGTCCGTTAACTGAGCTCACCCCAGGACAGCTTTGCCATAGTAACCGCAACGCTGTCGAAGGGCGACGTCACGGCTTACAGCTGTAAATATCTGCTCAGTCATTCCGGGCGCCTGTGTAAATAAAGAGGAATCTGCGCAGTTGCCAAAGAGGAGGCATTGAAGAGAGAAGAGGATCATGGAACATAGATGAGGTGGGAAGACCAAAGCAGAGTGAGGTCCGGACACACTGAGAAGCCCCATCAGACCATATAAGTATTCATTTACATACCAGTTGGGAAAACCTATAAAGTGATTATTTAGGTGTACAAGGAGGATATGTGGATAAGAGCCATCTTCACAGAATGCAGCATAGATGCGCTAAAGTTGGCACTTTCAGTTTAAAAAGCCTAGGGGTGGTGATAGGTTCACTTTAAAAGTTTTATATTATTATTATTATTATTTATTTATATAGCGCCATTGGTTCCATGGCGCTTTACATGAGAGGAAGAGACAAGAACAAGTACACTAAATCTAGGCGATCAGGACGTACAGGTACAGGAGGGCAGGGACCTGTCCACGAGGGCTCACAGTCTATAGGGGTGGGTTGGGATACAGTAGGATGGGGGAATGTCAGGCGTTCGCCTGGTCTCATGGCAGGTTGTAGGCTTGACGGAACAGGTGAGTCTTCAGGTGACACTTGAAGTTACTCAGGGTAGGAGAGTGTCTGACGGTGTTCGGGTAGGGAGTTCCAGAGTAAGGCAGATGCCGGAGAAGTCCTGAACTCGGTTGTGTGAAGAGGTGATGAGGGGAGAGCAGAGGAGGAGTTTTGGGAGGAGCGGAGTTGCGTGAGGGTAGGTACGGGAGACCAGGTCGGAGATGTATGTGGGGCCAGGTTGTGTATGGCTTTGTACGTCATGGTTAGATGTTTTGAATTGGGATCCTTGAGACGGGGGCCATGAAGGGCTTGGCAGAGGGAGAGACAGGGGAGTAGCGGGAGGACATATAGATGAGTCAGGCAGCGGAGTTGAGGATAGACTGGAGAGGTGTGAGGATGTTAGCCGGGAGGCCATTGAGAAGGAGGTTGCAGTAGTCAAGGCGGGAGATGATAAGACATGGATGAGTTGTTTTAGCGGTTCGTGGGTGAGATAGGAGCGGATCCGTGAGATGTTCTTGAGCTGGAGCCGGAGGGATGTGGTGAGGGCCTCGATGTGGGGTTTGTAAGGATAGGGAGGAGTCGAGGATTACCCCGAGGCACTTGGCTTGTGGGGACTGGGAGAGGGCGCAGTCGTTGATGCAGATGGATAGGTTGGGAGGTGGGGTGGAATTTCTTGGGGGGAAGACTATGAATTCAGTTTTGTCCATGTTGAGTTTAAGGAAGCGGGCAGAGAAGAAGGATGAGATGGCGGAAAGGCATTGAGGGATTTTCGAGAGTAGGGAGGTGATGTCAGGGCCGGACAGGTAGATTTGGGTGTCGTCGGCGTAGAGGTGGTACTGGAGGCCATGGGACTCGATGAGTTGCCCTAGGCCGAGAGTGTAAATGGAGAAAAGTAGGGGTCCCAGGACCGAACCTTGGGGGACTCCGACAGAAAGGGGGTAGGGTGAGGAGGAGGTGTGGGAGTGGGAGACGCTGAAGGTCCGGTCTGCTAGGTATGAGGAGATCCAGGAGAGGGCAAGGTGGGTGATGCCAAGGGATTCCAGGATCCGGAGAAGAAGGAAGTGGTCAACCGTGTCGAAAGCGGCAGACAGGTCAAGGAGTAGCAGGATGGAGTAGTGGTGTTTGTTCTTGGCGGTCAGTATGTCGTTGGTGACTTTAGTCAGGGCTGTTTCGGTGGAATGGAGGGGTCGGAAGCCGGACTGTAGGCGGTCGAAGTGGGAGCACGAGGAGAGGTGAGAGGACAGTTCGGAGTGGACGTGTTGTTCAAGTAGCTTAGAGGCGAATGGGAGAAGAGATATGGGGCGATAGTTAGAGACAGAGGTAGGGTCAAGTGAGGGTTTTTTTTAGGATGGGCGTGATTAGGGCGTGTTTGAAGGCCGAGGGAAGGTACCAGTGCTAAGTGAAAGGTTAAAGAGGTGGGTGAGGGCTGGGATGAAAATGGAGGTGTGGTTGGGAATGAGGTGGGATGGGAGCGGGTCGTGGGCGCTGGTGGTGAGGTGTGATTTTGACAGGAGGGAGGAGAGTTGGTCTTCAGTTATGGGGGGGAAGTGGCTAAGTGTGCCAATATACGATTTTTTTGAGATTGAGATAAGAGCTGTCGTTCTGTATCTTTTTTGCTTATAATGTGAGCAAAAATGTGAGTTATGAGCAGCTGAGCAGCTGCTGCGTGATCACATGTGCCCACTCATTAAGCATTTGAATGGTCTCTGCTCCATACGCCCATCACCTCGGACATGGAGAGTAGCAAATACAGTTTTCCGGCAGCAAATCAGTGTGTGGGAGCACAGCGCACCCACGCACTGATCAGCTGTCTGCATCACACCGCACAGTTTAAAAAAAACATATACCCACCCTCCCTCCAGTGCCCTGCAGCATGGCATTCTCATCATGCAGGCAATTGTGTGTAGGAGTATGTCAGCTGATCAGCGAGCGTGGGTCATCTGATCCTCATGAGACCATTTCAGCTGATCAATGTGTACAAGGATGGGATGCCATATTCCAGGATGGGTGGCATGTACTAGGGCCATATATCAGGATGGGGGGCTATATATCAGGATGGGGTGCCATGTACTAGGATAGGGAGGCATGTATCGGGGCCATGTACCAGGATGGGGGGACCATAAAGCAGCATGGGGTGCCATTTATCAGAATGAGGGGGCCATGTACCAACATAAGGGGCCATGTACGAGGATGGGTGCCATGTACCAAGGCTATGAATCAGGCTGGGGTGCCATGTACCAGGGTAATTTACCAGTTTGGGATGCCATGAACCAAGATGGGGGACCATATATACCAGGATGGGGGCCAAGTACCAGGTTGGTGGATGATATATACAGTACTAGGATGGGGACCATATGCCAGGATGGGGTGCTATAAGTAGGGGTTGGAGTGGATTAATAGCATTTCACTTGATTTTAATGGTGAAACTTAATTTGACATAAGAGCAAATAAAGTTAAGAACTCAGTCACAGAATGCATTAAACTCGTAAGTCAAGGTATTGATGTATTTATTAAGAGGAAACTTAGCAATATTTTAATGAACTAAGACAAGTCTAAACATTATTGCAAGTTATAACAATTACAGAAATGACACTACAAAATTTGGTCCTCATTCAGTGACAACTTTTTCTTGATTGTTCTTGTACTCCTGCATTGGATCATCTCTTACAATTATCCAACAGTAATCTGCAAGCATTGATTGATTCCATTTTTCTCCATAGCCGCAATATCTTGGTGAAATCTCTCACTATGCTTGTCGCTCACTGCTCTGCAGTTTGGTGGAAAAAGGTCTAAAGTCTCCTAATGTATCATCACCCGGCCCCTCGTAGATTGTGAGCCCTCGTGGATAGCATCCTCTCTCCTTCTGTACCTTATGCCATATGTTGTCCATGTACATTGTACTTGCTTTTGTATACCCTTCCATATTTAAAGTGCCATGGAATTAATGGCGCTATAATAATGATAACTAATAATAATAATAATAATAGTAATAATAATAAAAATGTAAGAAATCAATTTTTAAAGGGACACTGTCAGGTCATTTTTCAGTATGATACTAATATTACCCTTGAATAGGGTCTGGGTAGACCTTTTAAAAACATGTAAAATCATTATTGTACCATTTCTAGTTTTCATGTTATCAGCATTGTCAGACTCTGCAGGGAGCTCCTGGATTAGTCCTCTCCATTATAAACAAACAGGAATAGTCCAGCTGCTATATAAACTGTCATGTAATTATGCACTCTCTCTCAGCAGCTCTCTCCTCCCTCCTCCCTTTGCTAACAGTGCAGCGCCTGGTTTCAGTAGCTTCTGTTCTGTTGAGGACATGGAGGGAGAGAGCTATTACAGATCTGCCTTATCTAGACTCCATTTGCTTCTCTAAGCAGGTATCCCTGCTGTGACAGTTTCTGTGTTGTATTTGACCTCTTGTGGTGCTGAAAACACAGAGAGCAGAGAGGAGGATACTGCCCCCCCCCCCCCTGTGATCTCCTGTGCAGTGATGTGATGTGAATATGTGACATGCATATTCATCTTATGGGGAGTGGACAGCAGAGAACTAAGTGGATCACTCAATGTGAGTGACAGCTGGAATGAATCTCTTTATTTGAAGTTTACAGAAGATAGGAGGGAAATATAGATAATATAAATACATAAATAGAGAAAGCTTAGAGAAAGGAATTAGAAAATGATAGCGTTTACATATGGATTTTTGAACTGACAGTTTTCTTTTTTCTTTTCATTATTCTTTTTTTCTTAGGTTTCATTCATGTGGACTACATGTCCAACTGGATTTGAAGGTTGTGCATTGCCATTTTTAGGCTTGTTTTCAACAAATCGATGAAGAACCTCCATTCCTCTGGGTTATTACTTATTTTCAGAGCTTCCGGTAAACTGTTGATGTTGTTGCATGCCACAAGATCACCCTCTATGAAGAAGTATTGGAAATGATATTTATTACGATTGCGGAACAAAGAAATCCAAACATTGTTCACTAAGATTCCACAGATGTAGCCTGGAACTTAATAATACAGCCTTACTCTTGGGCAGTTCTAAATTTCTAACAAGACCATTCAGTTGACTTTGCGTTATAAGACGTGGTTCAGTTGAGGTTGCTGACAGAAAGTCAGGGTCATGAAAGGAAGATGCTTCATGACTCCAATCACCCTCTTCCTACACACAGGACTCAAATGAAAATGTTTCTGGTGCTTTTGGAACCTTCATTTCTTCTGTATGTGGTACTGGACGTATTGCAGAAGAAATGTTTGAATATTGTAAAATCCACCACTTCTTCCTTGGAAACGCCTTTCCTAATGAGGGGCACAATGCAGAAATAGTAATTGGTAGTGTGATTGGTTGGTTCTCTCCGGATCAATGGGACTGCAAAAAGCATAGATTGCCTCTTCTCATGCAACCACTGGGTAAGATGTGATGCACATATATTGCAGCATATGTGTAGAACTCATCTTTTGCCCTGATCTCCTATTCTGAAGCCAAAATACAGGTTATAGGCTTTCCTTATCATGGTAGTGAATTTTCACCTTTGTAACACAAAAGTGACTTCTCTGTATATGTACCAAAACTATCCTTTTCGGGGTTTACATTAAATGCCAGAGATAAGAAGGTCATATACCCTTGGATAAAATACATTTTGGATAACTATGCCATTTATATGGGATAAGAGACTAAGATAAGAAGTCCTAAAACTGTACTACCTTACACAGAGTAGCATTTACATAAATGTAGGTGATGCAACTGTAATTAGGATTTACGCGTACTTCATTGGAACTGAGTTGGCATTTTATGATTGGTCACCCGTAAGATGCTACAGAAATCTCAACTAGCCATCTATGGTGTCAATAGACTTAAATAAGATTAAAGCACTACTTTAACATTATGTAAGTACTTAAATCGGTTGTATAGAAATATTATAAGATGCAATTGTTTCTTTTAAGCCTGAATTAAAAGTGTCATATGAGTAATTACAACCTCCTCTGGATATTGAAAATAGAGACAGTCGCCAAATTTAAGCATCATATTCATTTTCATGAATAGCCTCATCAAGTCTGACTCAGACTCTCAATTGGATTAAGGTCTGGTTTTGACTAAGCCACTCAATACATTACTGTACTGTTTACCCTTAAACCATTCAGTGTTGCTTTTAGCATCTTTGGGTCATTGTCTTGTTGGAAAGTGAACCTCCATTCCAGTGTCAAATCACTAAAAGATTTGGCTCAAAAATATCCCTTTATAATGCCAACATCCCTGCCTGCTCTGCCTCTGCTATGCAGCCGGAACATTGACTTAATTAGCACTGTTGCTCTGCTTCGATCTCACTCCACTGTGCACGACTATCCATGTGTTCTCTTCTTCTTCGCGCTCCCGGCACAGGTCTCCCGGGAATTATTTGTTAAACTTAGGTCATTTTTTTTTTTTTAAGTTGTAGGCTATTTCAGTGAGCATTGTTGTTTTTTCTTGCTTAACAGAAAGATATCAATAATTTATCCATTTGAAGTTAGCGCTGTTAATCAAAGAGGTGGTGGGGGTGGAGACAAAGGGAAAACAAAGTGGTGGGTGGGTGTGTTTAAATGATTGGCCCCACCATAAGGCACCGAGGGCCTGCACATGGTTTGAACACTCATTTTCAGCGGTCAGAGCTTTATTGATAGCCCCTCAGCATCCCTGCCCCCTGCTGCTGCTGAATTTCCATATTTCTCAGTACAAGCTGCAACTATCATAAAGTGTTATAGAGCCATTCTGAGAGGTCAAACTAATTACATTATGTCTACTAGATCTATTTAATAATTTATTCATCTTGTAGTGAGAAATCTACTGACAGATCAGCGTTAAGCCACTGTTCTTTTGCTCCTGTAAACAAGCTATGTTTTTGACTTCTGAGAAAAGTGGAAATCTTGACTTCATAACTTCTTCCTTACATGTTTACATGCAGATGGTGTTTTAAGACATTTTTTCATGACAGCTCTTAATCCAGAATCCAGGAAAGTTTGTTCATTTATCTGTCTCCTCTACAGCTGCGCCAGGATTCCGGACTGCAAACACCTCTCTGGAGAGAGCGCTGTTTATGAAGATTTTACAATAAGCACGGCATATTTACTAGCTGATCACATACTAAGAATAAAGAGAAACACATGAAGTATGTGTAAGTATGATAAGCGTGCATTTTTTCAAAACAAGGAGAAACATGATACAGTAATTTTTTTTTAATTATTCTTATTGTACCTTTCTTTTTTCCATTGTCAAACAAGAAATATATTACCATTGCCATTACTGACTCTTGCATTTGGACACCCCATAGTCTGACTAAGTTCACATGTCTAGTAATCATCCCTAAAGGCCCTGTTACACATAGCGATATCGCTAACGATATTGCCGCAACAACACAGGTTTTGTGACGTTGCGGCAACCTCGCCAGCAATATGCTGTGTGTGACACGTAGCAGCGAGCGGCCCCCCTATGCTGATTGTTACGGAATGGCCTGGACCATTTTTTCATTGTCGTCTCCCGCTAGGCATGCTGCATCGGTGTTGTATGACAGGGAAAACGACCAATGATCTCCATGCTACGCCCATGACAGTGACAGATCCCAACGACCATCGGGGGTCACCGCGTAGGTGGGTAGATCTGCTTGTGTGGCATCTCACCAGCTACATTCCAGGGATTCCTGACAGGTCGTATCGTTGTCGGATCCCTGGAATGTCGCTAGGTGTAATGGGGCCTTTAGAATGGATCAAGGAGCAATCTGTTGGGAAAAAAGTTGTGCAAACACACCTTTGTTTTGAAAAAATAGATTTTTGCATTATCCTTTTTTTAACATTAGAGATGGAAAACGGATCGGGTTAACTGATTGCTACTTAAAGAGGCATCGGGGCTGCAGCACACAGGCACCACAGACTGGGTAAGAGCACAATGTGCAGCAGTCCCTCCTGCACTGTTACACTGTAACTAATCTCCTTCACAGCTGCCGATTCGGTACAGCTTGTGAGTGCAGTGGGGACAATGGGGGTGGGTGGTGACATTAGGGGCTGGGGTTGGCCGGGTATAGTGAGATTGGGGAGGGGGCGGCCCTCTAACATCTTGAGAGTAGCTGGCCATACTGGGAATAGGGGAGGGGGCATGATTGTAGGAGACTGGGAGGAAATGACCAGTTCTCCATTTACATGTACAATCGCCCCCCTAGACGTTCCCTGCCAGTCGCAAATATGTGTTATCTAGGAAACCTTGCAAAATGTTGACAGCAAGTATGTTACAAATTGTCAACATTTTGCAGCCTAGATACACATATGAATTATTGCAAAAGCCCGGACATCCCCTTTAACCTCCTGGGAAACTGATCCAGTAACTAAAAAATGGATCCTTTACAAAGGAAAGAAAAATGGATGGCTGTATACCAATTAGTTAATGGATCCATTTACCAAACACTACCATATTTTAAAAAACATTCTGCAAAAATCATTTTTTTCAAAATGGACAAAAAAAAAAGTTGCACAACTTTTTTGCCAACAGATTACTGCTGGATCCATTCTAACGGATGATTACTGGACATGTGAACTCACTTTAAAGAACCCTCCCTCTTCAGTTACCAGGATCATCTTTCCTCCACATCTACTGGTCCTTTGTAAGGTTCTTGGAAGGAATAAGTCATGAGCCAGTCCTTTGTATTGACCACTCTTGTATTTAAATATCTAAATGAGATCTCTTCTGAGGTGCCTTCTTTGTAAGATAAACAAGCCCACATTTTCGAACCTCACAGTATAGGAGAGGCCTTCCATCCTATGTAATTTCATGTTCACACATGACGTTTTTATAGCATTTTTTTCTGCACCAAAAATCAGAGAATGTTGGCAGGAAAAATCCTGCTTAAAATATAGATTCAGAGTATTACATCCTTTTTTCCCATTAAAATTGTTCAAAAATGCTCTAGAAATGCTGAAAGAATTGAAATGCCCCATATTTAAAAAATGCCCAGGAGCTCAAAAAAGGAAAGAAAAATAAACCAGTGTGTGCATAAGATTTTTCAAATCAAATTTATTTAGCAGCTATTGTAAAGCAGTAAAAAAAATCAGCAAAAAAAAACAAACAAAACACAGTTCACTGAAAAACATAAATCAATAAAAAACTTCATAGAATTTATTTAATTGTATGGACTTATATTTTACCATCATATAAGAATGAATAACGAACAATAAACAGTGATTGAGAGGAACAGAAATAAGAGTTGGATTTCGAGGTTTGCTACCTTTGCGATAGCATTGTTATTTCCAGTGTAGAAATCATTCTTGTCACCAGTGAAGGATCTGAGGGGACATTACTCAACAATGTGCTGAATTGTTTAATGGTCAGCTCCACAGTCACAGGCAGGAGAGTCAGATTTTCCCCACTTATGCATAAGATTTGAACAAACACCAAAGTTTGTTCTGATATGATTCAGAGTGACCCAGGTTTTCCTTGGTAGATTGAAGCCTGGTTATGGATTTTGTAAGTGAGGAAACATTTGGCGCTCACAGTCTACTGCACTGACCCCAAAGTTCTTGCCATTTCTCTTCTAAATCGAAATCATGTTCATAGAGGGTGATTGAGGTTCGGATGGGTGGATGTCTTGATTTCAGTCACTGTATTGGAATTGATGTATTGGGAGGTTTTCTTTATTCACTACTTTGGTGTATTCTTTAAGTAGGAGCTTTTGACTGCTCAGGTTTGCAGGTGCAATATGGCTCAAGACAGGTAACCAGTGGATGGACGTACTGTAGGTCTGATGGCACGAGATATTATGTGCATGGGTTGTTCAGCTGAGTGTCGATTGTGTTCACATGACAACTATTAAACCATACTGGAACACAATATTCTGCGGCAGAATACACCAAGGCAAGGGTAGACCGTCCTCAAGACAGGTGTTGAAGAACTCCAGGTGGATCCACAGAGTAATAATAATAATATTGCGTGCTTTCAATTTCTGTGCTGTCTCATCCAAGTGATATTTGAAGGTTAGGCTTCTATCAAGGGTTACGCCTAAGTATTTAGCGTTGAAATTGTCTTTGACAAGTACAACTTCAAAATGTATTTTGAGTTCAGTGTTAGCACTTGCGTTGTGTAAATGAAAGCAGCATATTTCCGTTTTTAATGGACTTGGCTTTAGCCTCCATTGTCAAAAATACTTTTCCATCACACTAAAGCCGCCATCACAATAAGCAAGATCACTAGCGAGATCGCTGCTGAGTTACAAGTTTTGTGACGCAACAACGAGCTCAGCAGCGATCTCGCTATGTTTGACACGTAGCAGCGACCAGGCCCCTGCTGTGAGATCGCTGGTCGTTACAAACCATTCTGGACCACTTGTTGGTCGTCTTGCTCCCGCTGGGCAGCGTGCATTGCTGTGTTTGACAGGGACAACGACCAACGACCTCAATACTATGCCCAAGAGTGACAGGTTCCCAACGACTGCCGTATCATTGCTGCGTTGCTGGTGAGATCTGACTGTTTGACATCTCACCAGCGACCACATAGGGACGCACCAGCGATCCCTACCAGGTCGTATCGTTGTCCGGATCGCTGGAGCGTCGCCAAGTGTGACGGTACCCTAAGATCTTCTGTTAGAACCTTCTCTGCTTGCTCTATTGTTTTACTCACTGTAGCAAGTGCCCAGTCATCGACGTATCCAAATTTCCATGATACTGTGTCAGAAATGTCAGCTAGGTACAATTCAAACAGGAGAGGTGCCAGCACTGATCCCTTGGCCAAACCATTGTTTAAGGTTTTCTTACAACTGGTTAAGTCACCCGTGATGAGTTGAGAGGTCCAATTTGCAGTCATATTATTCAAGAGGTGCATCAATTTTTTACCCGGAATCACCTTCGGAAACTTGTATAGAAGTCCTTTCCTCCACACAGTGTCGAATGCAGCAGAAACCTTCTTGTTCTTTTAAAATTCAGCTTCAATGAGAGTTGTCAAGGCTAAAACTTGGTCACTGCAGTTTCGAGCAGATCTAAAGCCTGTTTTCTCTATGGGTATTGAGTCAAAAATCTATGAATCAATCTTGTCATAGATTAAGCGTTCTAAAAGCTCATATAGGCAACTCAGTAAAGCAATGGGTCTATACCTTGATGGATTATCTTCAGGCTTCCCAAGTTTTAACAATGCAATGATCTTGGCGTGTTTTAATTTACTAGGGACTTGAGCATTCTCCATGATATCTGAGGAGAACTTTGCCATCCCTTTTTTTTTGCATAAGGTCCACAGTTTTTCAGAAATTTGGCATGAATTTCATTAAATCTGGGAGTTTTGTTACTTTAAGTATCAATAAGAGCAATTTCAATATCACAGGTTGTAAAGTGGTGGGAGTATTCTCCAGGTGGTACCACAGATGCTTATAGTAGCTTAAACTTTTTTTTTTTTTTGAATGAAGAGAATTCAAAAGACAAAAAGACAATACAATGTTACAATACAGTCAACTAATGATTACTTTGTGCCTTGTTGGTTTCAGCGCGAACAGAGACTCCCTATTCCCTTTTCTCTCCGCCACCCCCACTTCCTCTTCCCCCTCCACCCCAACAAACTATAAATCTTCATACAAGATATACAACATCACACATTGTACTTTAGTATACCTCAACAATCTGCTTTTGTCTTTACACTACCACATTAATTGCTAAGACAGTTAGGTGGAACCCATTCAATCCCACAGAAGGTCCGCAGATGCCAGGCCCAGGCAATCCATCCAGTCACATCACACATTTTCAAATTGTGTATGTTGACCCTGTTTAATATACATATTCTTTTCCATAAGAATAATAAAATTCATTCTATTAACAAATTCTTGTTTGACTAGCGGCTTGTCATCCAACCACGCACTGGCAGCGTATAGAAGCCTGGCAATAGCCAACCTCACCCAGTCATCCACAGCTATTTAATCTACACACCCCAGTACTCAATTCAATGGGTTGCACGAAATAGTCACCCCTATCACCTCCTGTATTATAGCAAGAATTTGTACTCAAAAGGCCTGCAGGCGAGGACATGACCACATCATATGTAATAAATCTGCACTTTCATCAGTACAACGTGGGCACCTCGACTCCCCTCTTAATCCCGCTCTCATCTTCTAGACATGGGTCCTGTACACCCTATAAACTAAGTATAACTGTGACACCCTTCTGGCCTCGCTCATAGATACCCTGGGAATGAACTGCGTTATCTCCCACAGAGTCAGAAATTGGGCCAAGGTCAATCTAGTAGCTTAAACTTATTTTTAACTTCTATGGTATGAGCTCGGTCGTTAGGGGATCTCAAGGTGTTCACAATGTGTGCTGCAATTTGGTTTGGAGTTACAGCATTCATTTTCTGGTTTGCTTTATGGTTTCTTAAAAGAGAGCATGCTTTTCTACTGGACCTTTCAAAGTCCAAGTTCTCAACTGTTTCCATTCATTTGACACAACGTGCCGCATTCAGTTTGTTCAGCAACACATCACCGATTTCACCATCTTCACTCTCAAGGAATTGTTTATAAAATTGTTTACATTCACCAGTCCATCCTGGAATGTATTCCTTGGAAAAGTCACTTGGTATTGATTTCCTCTCAGCTTTGATAACCGCTTTACAGAACTGCTTATAGTTTTAATGATTGGGGTATCCAGTCAATACACTTGTCAAGATGATCTGCAAACGTCTTCCAGTTGGCTTTTACAAAATTCCTTTGAGGACATGGGTACGAAAATACAAGAGGAATGGTGATGATGACAGGACGATGCTGACTACGAGGGAAATGTACACAATGATATGTAGGTAGAAGTTGATTGTTTTCATTGCGTGATACGAAACCTAGATCAGGGTTGTATCCTCCCTGCCAGGCTGCTGATTGGAAGGTTGGAAAATCCTTTGCTTCAAATACCAGGAATGTCTTGTGCACGTCAGACTAGTTTACCAGGTGCTCACCATTGTCTTCATTGCTAGCATATTGCCAGAGCTTGTGGTGACTGTTGAAATCTCCTATGTATACGGTAGGATGTGAGTGGACATGGATAACTTCAGTTGGCCATTGTACTGTGGGAGGATTGTAAATATTAACAATTGTAATATCACCAACATTAATCACAACTTCACTGGTGCATTTTTCAGCAGATGTGGATACAAGAACTACATTTTCAGTGTTACCTTTCACATAGGTAGCTACACTGTAGTGGGGGTCATATTTAGAACCAGATAAATCAAAACCAAAAATGGAGCCACGAGCTAGAAGTTGGTCTTCGTTTTCAACATGAGTTTCCTGAAGGACAATAACATCTATTTTGTTATCAGTGAGGAATTTATGGAGGAAATCACATTTTGAGCACTGATACCTTCAATATTGATTTGGCAGATTTTCCAAGGTCTTTCATTTGAGGAGTGTCATTTGTGACGGTACCATTATTATTTGTAGACATTACCAAAGTTGATCCTTTGTTGATTATCAGATATGATGTAAAATATATTGACCAAGAGATCTAGATGTAGTTTGATTGTTTGGTCATCAAGATTGTTAGTCATTTAGCTTTACCAGGGTGCACCACGTACAGGCGGACTAATGTTGCACCCCATCATAGAATAAAAAAAAGGTAGCCATACATAAGTATACAATGTCCAAACACAAGTGCACAACAGAATGCAGCAGGCCCCCATGATAAAGAGGGAGACAGCAGAGGTGCAAAATACTAATGAAACAACCACTTACTAACCCACCAAACATCTGTGGGGTGGCTACATAGTATTACAAATGTACAAGGGCTTGCATAGGGTACCATTCACACCATTATGTGAGATGCATCTCTATTTGGATAACAGCCTTATACCGATGCCCCAACTATTATATCCTGTGGCTGCTCAATGCCATATGTACACCCACAGAAGAGACGCCCCACAATACCTAGCCTCCACTGAAGGGTTCAGCTGGGACACTGCATAAAAATGAGCAAAAAAAATATATAGTGCATGAGGTATTGGTCAATATTTTGGTGAAAATACACAAACTCATGATCTTACTGTTCATCAAGAGACCTAATTATCTTAATAGTTCCTATTCTAAATTTGAAAACAATTCACTGAAAAAAGGACAAAATCAATTAAAAAAAAAAATCACAGAAATAAAAGGCAGCCATAGAGACAAATACCATGTCCAGACACAAAAGCAACCACTTAATAACCCACCATACATCTGTGGGGTGGCTGCCTAGTCTAATAAATGCACGCAGGCTTGCATAGGGTGGGATTTACACCATTACGTGAGATGCATCTCTGTATGGATAACATAACAGCCTATTACCAACACTTTTTCTATTAGATCAGACACACTACCCAGTACCATATGTACAGCCCGGACGACAGACACCACAATGACGGCCTGACCTGCACCATGTATAAAAAAAATTGTAAGAAGTTGTCAGTGACTAAAATCACTTTCAGCAGAAAACTTCATCCACTATTAGTTAAGAGATGATTTTAGTGCCCTAAATTGGGTAGAAGTCATGAGAAATACTTTTCAAATTTAGGATCTTTTTGGGAACTCTGAAAACAGGCTCTGTGTCAGGACTCTTAACATTTTCGCCTCTGGACCTGAGGGAACCTGCAGGTGAGCGCAGGGAGACTGCAGCCGCCCTATACCCATGATCTGCATTGGGTGCACGGCAGATTCTCCTTGCATTCCGCTTGGGAGATCGCTCCCAACTCCACAGCAGGATATTAACCGCATGACAGCTGAAATAACGCTGCAGTCGGGAGAAGCAAAATGGGCATGGGATTTCTTGAAATCTCATCCACTATGCTGCTACTGTACAACACAGTGCAGTGGAGTGGTTTTCCCCAGCTTGTACCTTGCAGTTGGTCACTCGGTAAACAGTACTCCCGGTGTTACGGCCGATGGTCGTCATAAATTTAAGTCTCTCACATCACAGCTGCAGTTCCGTTACTTTTACTCAGGTCTGAAATATGGCCGCCGGGTGCGCTCCTGCCAGTCTTCGGTTCGCTCTTTCTCCAGAGCCGAGTTAGTGCAGGCAAGCCACGGTTGGTGCACTTTCTGTCCTCTCTAGGCGTCTCAGTCTCAGGTGGTCTGTCTTTCACAGTGCTATAAGGAGTAGTTCTCTTCTGAGGCGAGTGGTTCATCACTCTGCTCCCCAGGCTCTCAAAGCTCTCCGCAGAACAAAGCTCAAGTATCGATGGCCATGAATGCTTATGTGTGTCCCGGTCGCCATTAGGTTCCTCTCCCGGGCACTGCTCTCTAGTTCGGCCACCTTCCCCAAGTTATATCAGGTGTTTGGCCACAGCTGGGGCCTCCGGGTTTATGGCTCGGGCATGAAGGATCCGCACCATCTGCAGGACCGGGTCCCTGTCTCTACCAACCCCTCTGTCTGGTCAGAATCAGGCGTACGGGGCTCACTGTCTCTTCTGCAACCCGAGGGCTCTTCTGTTCCTCTGCCGGTCGGTCTTTCCCTCCCATGGATGAGCGTGGTGGCATTGCTCCAACCTACGGGAGTCGGCACTACACCGCCTCTACACTCCCAACTACCACTCCTCGTCAGTTGATGTTACTCCTCCCCTTTCCTTCTACTGACTTCTCACTCAACTGACCTATCCTTCCTTTTGTGACCTGGGTCCTTCCTCATGGTCCACCCACCATCCCAGGGGCCTGTCACTGAGTGTGTTTGTTTTTGTTTTGGGCTCAACTGCACCATCCCAGCAACTGGAGAACAGGGGCACTACACTCCCTAACCATGGGAATGCAGTACTTCTGGTGGTGGCTCACCCGGTGGGGCGCCACATTTCCCCTTGGTAGAGTAAGCTCGTCCCAGAGCGATCCAGTACCTCGGACACTCACAAAGATAATTTTTCTATATGCATATCAACAACATTAACAATAACAATAATCAGCGTTTCTTCCCTTTCGGGAAGCATGGTTTCTTAAACATTACATAACAGAGTTTAGTATCAAAAATAAAATTGTCCCTCACGTTATTCTCAAAAATAAAACCAAAAAGTGCTTTTCAAAGTAAATTCTACAGTCCTGTGAGCAGCATTACTCCTATTGGAACTTAAAAACAGTTCTGCTCAAAGTCCTCCGCCCAACCGTCAGTGTCCATGCCGGGTTAACTATTTACAGGCTACAATTTGCATTTATACATTCACCGGTACCTAACTAACTTGTTATTCACATTATTCACACAAAGAAACACACTAACTACTCTTTACAGTACTTTCCTGGTCTCACTTAGGGGTACCGGCCACATGCCTGCAAATTGTCCTTTCCCTTGGAAAGTTGTGTGTCTGGCTCGGCTTGTGGGGCTCGAGGCTGCAGGATTTTGTATACGTGCAGTGCGTACCAACCCCTTCGTCCCATGCATTGGGTGTAGCCGACCTCCTCACCTGGGCGGAGGTCCCGACCGGGGTGTCCCTTCGGGAGATAGGACTCCACATTGCGCCAACTGACGAACACCTCCTGCTCCAGTCCATACTCCTTAATAAACCCCCAGCTGCTACAGAGATGAAAGTCCACGACTACCCAGCGGCGCAGCTCCGCTGTGTTTGGAACTAAGGTCTGCCTCATGCACCTTTTCTCCTCCAAGTTGGCCTCCTCCTGCAGCTGCCAATGGTCTCTGCGCTGTCATCGCTCCTCTTCCTCCTTGGCTTGTCTCCGCTCCCAGTAGCCATCGTCCTGCTTGTCTCGGACTCGGTTCTCCGCCTGGGCCGCGATCGGGCTCCCTACCGTCAAACCCTTACTGGAGGCCCAATACGCCCCACCACCTTCAGCTCCTAGGACCTCTGCCGAGCTCTCACTGCTCTCCATCTCACTGGCATCGTCCTGGTTCTGTGGTGCTTGATCTGTCGATTCTACTGTAACAACCAGTGGCTCCTCTGGTGACTCTGGTGTTGCCGCCCTGCTTGGGTTCGGTGACTCTAGCAGTACTGTCGGGTCTGATTCTGGCACTGCTGTTGTTTCTACCTCTTTTGCAACTCTCAGTGGTACTGGAGGCTCTGGCACCAGGGCTCGTAGTGCTGCCTTCTGCATTTGGGATCGCTTCCACGCGTTTACGGCCCACGACTGCGCAGCATTCAACAGGTGGCTCAGTTCATGCATTGCCTTCTCAAAGTCCTCAGGTTCGGTAAACTGAACCCAGTTCGCAGCCTCCCCATTTGCATTGGGAGCTCTCGCACTCTCTTGCCCGACCGTCGGGGTGCCAAACCGCTGTCTACCATGATGCCTCCTTACTGCTCGCACCACATGATTGTTCTTTTTTCTGCTTTCTAAGGCCTCACCCTTCAGCCCTCGTCTCCTCCTCTAGGTGTGGTCAGCAACTCTAAATAGCAGGCCCCCTTGGTTTTTCTTTGGCGGGCCTTCTATTTCATGCCTTCTCCAAGGTCCTTCCCACGACGAAAGCCTAGACACGCCCCTGAGCTGCACGTGGCGCTTGCTGTTCTCCCACCGCCATTTTAGCGAGCTAGTTCTTACAAAGTTTTTAACAGTTCTTTAAGGCGCACGAGACCCGTTCTTTCTGGGCAGCTCGCATCCTGTTCGTGATGCCAGGTTGACACACCCACTCTAGGGTCAGGGAAGACTCGGGAACTGGGCAGTTACTAGGTGTTCTCTCTTATTCACTTCTCGGTTCTTTTCATGGGGACAGACGGAGGCCGAGACCCATTACCATGACTCTGGCGGTGTCATTTTAATAAATGGGAAGATGTTAGGGAAGGTCTGAGGGGATAAGGGGGTATTCATGACGGGTGTGCAGCCAGGGTGGCCGCCACTGCTTCAGAGCCTCTGGGGACGGTGACCGACAGCTTGGATGACTTCGCTCCCTGTAGGCGGAGTGTAGTCCCCAGGGCAGTGGAATGGTTTTCCCCGGCTCATACCTTGGCAGTTGGTCACTCGGTTAACAGTACTCTCGGTGTTATGGGCGGCCTCTGCAGTGGATGGTAGCCACAAATAAAAATCTCTCACACCACAGCTGCAGTTCTGTTACTTTTAATCAGGTGTTAAACATGGCAATGGGTACGCTCTTGCCAGTCTCCAGTTCACTCTTTTTCCAGAGGCGGGTTAGTGCAGTCAAGCCACGGTTGGTGCCCTTTCTGCCCTCACTAGGCATCTCAGTCTCTGGTGGTCTGTCTCTCTCAGCGCTATAAGGAGTAGTTCTCTTCTGAGGCAAGCGAATTGTCGCTCTGCTCTCCAGGCTCTCAACCCTCTCCACAGCACTGAGCTCAAGTACCAATGGCTACGAGTGCTTATATGTGTCCCGGTCGCCATTAGGTTCCTCTCCCGGGCACTGCTCTCTAGTTCAGCCACCTTCCCCAAGTTGTGTTTGGCCACAGCTCCCGTTAAAAGTCTGTGACCCCCGGGTTTACGGCTCGGGCGTGAAGGATCCACACCGTCTGCAGGGCCGGGTCCCTGTCTCCACCAACCCCTTTGTCTCGTCAGATTCGGGCATATGGGGCTCTTTGTCTCTTTCGCACCCCTAGGGATCTTCTGTTCCTCTGCCGGTCGGTCTTTCCCTCCTTTAATGGCATTGCTCCAACCAACGGGAGTCAGCACCACACCGCCTCTACACTCCCGCCTACCACTCCTCGTTAGTTGATTTTACTCCTCCCGTCTCCTTTTACTGACTTCTGACTCTACTGTCCTGTCCCCTATTTTGTGACCTGGGTCCTCCCTCAGGGTCCAACCACCGTCCCAAGGGGCCTGTCACTGCATGTGTGTGTTTTTGCTTTGGGCTCAACTGCACCATCCCAGCAACTGGAGAACAGGGGTACTAGACTCCCTAACCATGGGAATGCAGTACCTCTAGTGGCGGCTCACCCAGTGGGGCGCCACAGACTTGTTTGCAGAGACTTTCGTTCCCAGGCCTCATTAGATGTGAACTGTGCTCATAGACTGTTGCTACAGCATCTCTTAGTGTGAATTCTGCTCATAGACTATTCTGCTTACAACATCTCCCAGTGTGAACTGAGCTCATAGACTGTTCGCCTATAAGCATCTTCCTGTGTGATCATTCTAGAGAGTATTCCAATTGTCTTCTCCAAAAGAACTATTATTGTGTGTTTAATGAACTTTGGTTTCTTGCTGCCCTTTTCATTTGTTCCACTGCCACGTGTGTTAATACAGACTTTTTCACCCATAAATCTTATCTCAGTTGTGTCTTTGCCTCATGCTAATAGATTCCTGAGTTATCCACAATACAGGGTGGGCCATTTATATGGATACACCTCACCTAAATAAAATGGGAATGGTTGGTGATATCAACTTCCTGTTTGTGGCACATTAGTATATGGGAGGGGGAAGACTTCCAGAAGGGTAGTGACCATGGTGGCCATTTTGAAGTTGTCCATTTTGGATCCAACTTTGTTTTTTCCAATGGAAAGAGGGTCATGTGACACATCAAACTTATTGAGAATTACATAAGAAAAACAGTGGTGTGCTTGGTTTTAATATAATTATTATTCTTTAATGACTTATTTACAAGTTTATGGTGGGAATTGAACCCCGGACCCCAGCGCTCCAAGGCTACAGTGCTAACCACTAAATCATGGTGCCGCCAACAAAATGTGTTCAAAGTGCTGCCCATTGTGTTGGATTGTCAATGCAACCCTCTTCTCCCACTCTTGACACACTAATATCAACAGAAGAAATGCTAGCACAGGCTTCCAGAATCCGTTGTTTCAGATACTGCACATCTTGTATCTTCAAAGGATAGACAATTGCCTTCAGATGAGTGATGAGGCATACTTTTTTGTGAATGGTGAAGTTAACAAACAAAACCAAAACAAAACCATTGCTACATGATTCAGATATCCAGTGGCATTGAGGTTTCCATTGATGAAGACTGGCCCCACTATCTTTGTACCCCATATTCCACACCAGACCATCAATTTTTGTTTTCCAACAGTCTTGGAGGGATCTATCCACTGTGGGTCAGTGTAAGACCAATAGAAGGGGTTTTGTTTGTTAACTTCACCATTCACAAAAAAGTTTGCCTCATCACTCATCTGAATGCGATTGTCTATGTTGTGAAGATACGAGATGTGCAGCACCTGAAACAACGAATACTGGAAGCCTGTGCTAGCCTTTCTTCTGCGGTGTTGCTATCAGTGTGTCAAGAGTGGGAGAAGAGGGTTGCATTGACAATCCAACACAATGGGCAGCACTTTGAACACATTTTATAAGTGGTCATAAACTTGTAAATAACTCATGAAAGAATAAAGGTACGTTACAACCAAGCACACCATTGTTTTTCTTATGAAATTCTCAATAAGTTGAATGTGTCACATGACCCTCTTCCCATTGAAAAAAATTAAGTTGGATCTGAAATGGCCAACTTCAAAACGGCCACCATGGTCACCACCCATCTGGAAAACTTTTCCCCCTCCCACATACTAATGTGCCACAAACAGGAAGTTGATATCACTAACCATTCCCATTTTATTTAGGTGCATCTATATAAATGTCTCACAATGTAGTTATTACAATCATTTTATGAGTCATGTCCATTTTAATATCAGGGAGATATATGCATGCTTCCCATGCATCATCTTTGGCATGGGGAACAGCGCATGTGATGGACAATTATATTCAACTCTCAATTGCTCCCTGTACCTCAACCGTCCCCCTGTCTGTGCTGACATCCAACCATGTGAGCTTCGCAGCACAGTGACATCATCACTGCACACGCCGCTTACAAGATCAGATGCTGGGGACAAGCAGACAGAAGGCTCTCACAAGCTGCAGAGGAGAGATTGAGAGGTGAGTATGATCGTTTCTTTTTGGCGATAGTATACGTTTTCAAAGTAAAGACATCAACCTTGTCAGGTCCAAGATGCCATATTTTTCGGACTAAAAGATGTATTTCCCCCCACAAACATTTTGGGGGAAAGAGGTTGTTGCATCTTCTAGTCCGAATCTACTGACCTATTGTGTGCTGGCTGTGCTGGAGCGGTGTCAGGAGGCTGGAGCAGGCTGCAAAAGCAGCTGTTCTACATGTGAACCCACTAATTAGGCTAATGTTATATACACTGCATCACTCTGCATCACCACCTATCAGTGCTGAGGAGTGGGCGGGGGGAGTGGCTCATATTACAATAACCTAATGAGTGGGTCCACAGGATTAGTGATGGAAGCTGCAGCCCCATGCGATTGTGTTTGATATTCACTGCTTCCCATGCATCATCTTTGGCATGGGGAGCAGTGCATGTGATGGACAATTATACTCACCTCTCAATTGCTCCCTGCACATCAATCGTCCCCCTGTCTGTGCTGGCATCCAACCATGTGAGCTTCGCAGCATAGTGACATCACTGCACACGCCGCTTACAAGATCAGATGCTCGGGACAAGCAGACAGAAGGATCTCATGAGCTGCAGAGGAGAGATTGAGAGGTGAGTATGATCATTTCTTTTTTTTAAGTGTGTGCCAGCATGGGGACCATATCTACGATGGCGGACTATATACAGCAGGGGTCCCCAACTCCAAGCCTCAAGGGCCACCAACAGTGCAGGTTTTCAGGATTTCCTTGATATTGCACAGGAGTTGGAATCATCACCTAAGCAGATGATCACATTAGCACCTGTGCAATACTAAGGAAATCCTGAAAACCTGCACTGTTGGCAACCCTCGAGGCCTGGAGTTGGGGACCTCGGATATACAGGATGGGGGGCCTAATCCAGGATGGGGGCTATATCCAGGATAAGGGGCCATATCCAGGATGGGTTATTATAATCCAGGATGAGGGGCCATATCCAGGATGGGGTACCATATCCAGGATGGGGGGGCATGTACCAGGATAAGGGATCATCTCCAGGATGGGGAATTATAAACCAGGATGGGGGCCATATCCAGGATGGGGGATCACTCCCGGGTGGGAGACCCATGTATCAGGATGGGGGATCATATACACAAGGATGGGGGATATATATTATCTGGAAGGGGTGCAAGATGGGGACATTACCCTCATAACAGTATGTGCAGCAGACCTCCACCCATAACAGTTAATTATAACTACATTTTTTGCTTCTTTTTTTCCCCTATTTTCCTCCTAAAATCTGGGTGCGTCTTATGGTCTGTCTGAAAAATATGGTATCTCTTTAATTTATGCAGTATTTAAGAAGAAAACAGCGGCACTCCCAGATCCTTTGTTCCATGAACAGCTTTATTCCAAAAAGTTTACTTTGGTCCCTCCGTCCTCCCTTCCCTGCACCCACCGATGTAAACTTTTTGGAATAAAGCTGTTCATGGAACAAAGGATCTGGGAGTGCCACTGTTTTCTTCTTCTTAAGTTCTTAATTGATCCCTGCATCTACAGCTGAGCAACCCAGATCCATGAACGCCTCTGCACACAGGACTTCAATGCAACAAGGTCAGTGCCTGGTTTCTCTTCTCAACTAAGTCTTTAATTTATGCAGTTTGTATTGTTCAATCTGGAGTCAGATCCACCGTAACAATGGTTAGACTGTCATTGCTATTAATTCCAATATCACAGTCATCTCTTCTATAAGACATAATAATAGAACAAATTTAGGGTGCTCAAAAGGCTCATATAATCAATATGACAGCACTTCAAATATGTATTTTTGGCAAAACATTCTAAATAATAGTTACCGTATATACTCGTGTATAAGCCGAGTTTTTCAGCACAAAAATTGTGCTGAAAAGTGCCCCCCTCGGCTTATACACGAGTCACTATACAGCTGAGTGGGGGGGGGCCGGTGTCCGGGGGCTGGAGGAGGCAGGGGGAGGCTGCACTATGAGCGGCCGGTCACGTGGGGCCGCTCATTAGTGCAATGCAATATGCACGGCATCCCCCTGTCCATCAGCGGCAGGGGGAGCCGTGCATATTACATTGCTCTCCCCCAGTAGTTTATACAGGCCCCCCGATCCCCCCCCCCCCCGTAGTTTATACAGGCCCCCCGATCCCCCCCGCCCCGTAGTATATACAGGCCCCCCGTAGTTTATGCAGGCCACCCGATCCCCCCCCCCGTAGTATATACAGGCCCCCCGATTCCCACCCTCTATGTAGTATATACAGGCCCCCCGCGCTCTATATACAGGCCCCCGGTTGCAGCCACAGACCTGTAAGAGAATCGCTTTCATACTTACCCTCCTCGCTGTTACCCGCGCTCCTCCGGTCTCCTTCCCGCTTGTACCCGGCGCGTCCACAATGACGTCATTGTGGATGCGCCGGGAAGAAGCTGGAAGGAGACGAGGACGCGCGATGACAGTGAGGAGGGTAAGTATGAAAGCGATTCTCTTACAGGTCTGTGGCTGCAACCGGGGGCCTGTATATAGAGCGCGGGGGGCCTGTATATACTACAGGGAGGGTGGGAATCGGGGGGCCTGTATATACTACGGGGGGGGGGGGATCGGGTGGCCTGCATAAACTACGGGGGTGGGTAATCGGGGGGCCTGTATATACCACACTGCTGGGGGCTGCTGCCTGTATATACCACACTGCTGGGGGCTGCTGCCTGTATATACCACACTGCTGGGGAGGCTGCTGTATACCACACTGCTGGGGAGGCTGCTGTATACCACACTGCTGGGGGCTGCTGCCTGTATATACCTCACTGCTGGGGGCTGCTGCCTGTATATACCACACTGCTGGGGGCTGCTGCCTGTATATACCACACTGCTGGGGGCTGCTGCCTGTATATACCACACTGCTGGGGGCTGCTGCCTGTATATACCACACTGCTGGGGGCTGCTGCCTGTATATACCTCACTGCTGGGGGCTGCTGCCTGTATATACCACACTGCTGGGGGCTGCTGCCTGTATATACCACACTGCTGGGGGCTGCTGCCTGTATATACCACACTGCTGGGGCTGCTGCCTGTATATACCACACTGCTGGGGGCTGCTGCCTGTATATACCACACTGCTGGGGGCTGCTGCCTGTATATACCACACTGCTGGGGGCTGCTGCCTGTATATACCACACTGCTGGGGGCTGCTGCCTGTATATACCTCACTGCTGGGGGCTGCTGCCTGTATATACCACACTGCTGGGGGCTGCTGCCTGTATATACCACACTGCTGGGGGCTGCTGCCTGTATATACCACACTGCTGGGGGCTGCTGCCTGTATATACCACACTGCTGGGGGCTGCTGCCTGTATATACCACACTGCTGGGGGCTGCTGCCTGTATATACCACACTGCTGGGGGCTGCTGCCTGTATATACCTCACTGCTGGGGGCTGCTGCCTGTATATACCACACTGCTGGGGGCTGCTGCCTGTATATACCACACTGCTGGGGGCTGTATACCTGTGCTGGAGTCCACCCTCGGCTTATACACGAGTCAATAGGTTTTCCCAGGTTTTGGGGGCAAAAGTAGGGGGGTCGGCTTATACACGGGTCGGCTTATACACGAGTATATACGGTAATTGAACTGTACCTCTCTATACAACATGGAATCAATATTCCAAAATAGAGAGGGAAGTTTGGTGGAAGAGGGTCCTTTTCCGTACTGAATGTCATTAAGGAAATTGACCAAGGAACTGAGACCCACTTAATCCTGTGATAGATATGTGCAATGCAAAAACCAAGATAGTGAACATATAAGCTCTGATTCATCATTAGCGTTTTTAAGGCATTTTCCTTCTATTGGTCTGGTAGTATTTGTTGATGATTTTTGCCCTAGATTCTCCAAACTGTCCTGTGCAGTCCATGAATCTTGTGCTTGGTAGGAGATTGTCTTTGTCTTTACCTTTTCTGTGAATTTTTAGTTCACAAAATCATGTTTCACAAAAATGGAAAAATTGAGCAAAACATTTCATGGGGAATGCGGGGTGTTTCATACTTGTATGGTAATTGGGCACCCTAGACAATCACACATGCCCTATTTCCAGCTCTTCCATATAACTAGAGGTAAATAGGTTAAAGCGATCAGCCATTTTTGCTGGCAGAGGCTTTGTAATCCTGAGAGGCGCCCTAAAAGTATTATATGCTATAGAAATCATTAGCAGATAAACACAAACTGTAATATCCATTACCAACACAGCAAGTATGATTTATTGTTTTCAGAAATGAATACATTTATCACAGTATAATGCACAGAACGTAGATACACATTCAGTTCATTAAATATTTTCTTCGTGACCTTGTAAATGTAGTGTTGTTGTTTTTATTTCAGCTAGCTGCTTTGCTGTAAATGGTTACATAACCTAATATCATCAAGGTCAAAATCGCATGTGTATGAAAAAAATTAGGCTAATTTGTTCAACCTCTCATAATCTCCACTGTCCTACTTTGCTTTTCTTGTGCACAGATTAAACAAGCCCCTGTGCTTCTGGGCATCAGTGTGGCGTATGCTGCTGAGGTCAGCGACATTGATCAAGTGAGCCATCCACTTGTAAAAATATGATTCTCTCTCTCGCCATACACTGTATATATAGAGATAGAGATTTTAGTATATATAGTTATATATAAACACAGCAGGTGAAATATATATGGAACACATCACCTACAGTCATGGCCAAAAGTTTTGAGAATGATACAAATATTAATTTTAACAAAGTCTACTGCTTCAGTTTTTCTAATAGCAATTTGCATATACTCCAGAATGTCATAAAGAGTGATCAGCTTAACAGCAATTACTTGCTAAGTCAATATTTGCCTAGAAAATTAACTTTAATCCCCAAAACACATTTCAACATCATTGCAGTCCTGCCTTAAAAGGAGCAACTAACATCGTTTTAGTGATTGTACCATTAACACAGGTGTGGGTGTTCATGAGGGCAGGGCTGGCGATCAATCAGTCATGATTAAGTAAAAATGACACCACTGGACACTTTAAAAGGAGGCTGGTGCTTGGTATCATTGTTTCTCTTCAGTTCACCATGGTTATCTTTAAAGAAACACATGCAGCCATCATTGCACTGCACAAAAATGGCCTAACAGGGAAGAGTATCGCATCTACAAAGATTGCACGTCAACAATCTATCGCATCATGAAGAACTTCAAGGAGAGAGCTTCCATTGTTGTCAAAAAGACTCCAGGGCACCCAAGAAAGACCAGCAAGCACCAGGACCGTATCTTAAAACTATTTCAGCTGCGGGATCGGACTACCAGCAGTGCCAAGCTTGCCCAGGAATGGCAGCAGGGTGGAGTGAGTGCTTCTGCACGCACTGTGAGGCGGAGACTCTTTGAGCAAGGCCTGGTTTCAAGGAGGGCAGCAAAGAAGCCACTTCTCTCCAGAAAAAACATCAGGGACTGACTGATATTCTGCAAAAGGTACAGGGAGTGGACTGCTGAGGACTGGGGTAAAGTCATTTTCTCTGATGAATCCCCTTTTCGATTGTTTGGGACATCTGGAAAACAGCTTATTCGGAGAAGAAGAGGTGAGCGCTACCACCAGTCTTGTCTCGTGCCAACTGTAAAGCATCCTGAAACCATTCATGTGTGGGGTTGCTTCTCAGCCAAGGGAATCGGCTCACTCACAGTCTTGCCTAAAAACACAGCCATGAATAAAGAATGGTACCAGAATGTCCTCCAAGAGCAACTTCTCCCAACCGTCCAAGAGCAGTTTGGCGCCCAACAATGCCTTTTCCAGAATGATGGAGCACCTTGCCATAAAGCAAAGGTGATAACTAAATGGCTCAGGGAACAAAACATAGAGATTTTGGGTCCATGGCCTGGAAACTCCCCAGATCTTAATCCCATTGAGAACTTGTGGTCAATCATCAAGAGACGGGTGGAAAAACAAAAACAACACAAATTCTGCCAAAATGCAAGCATTGATTATGCAAGAATGGACGTCTATCAGTCAGGATTTGGTCCAGAAGTTGATTGAGAGAATGCCAGGGAGAATTGCAGAGGTCCTGAAGAAGAAGGGTCAACACTGCAAATATTGACTTGCTGCATTAACTCATTCTAACTGTCAATATAACCTTTTGGTACTCATAATATGATTGCAATTATATTTCTGTATGTGATATAAACATCAGACAAACACAAATAAAAACCAGAGGGCAGCAGATCATGTGAAAATATCATTTTGGTGTCATTCTCAAAACGTTTGGCCATGACTGTATATTCTAAGCAAACATACCGTATTTTTCCTTTTATAAGACGCACTTTTTTTCCTCCAAATTTTGGAGGAAAGTGGGGGTGCGTCTTATAAAAGTAATATAACATTCTAGCATCCTCAGTTGCTTGGGAGGGGGAGACGGCAGTGAATTGGGGACAGAAGTGACAGGGAATGGTCCCTGCTGAAGAATCCAGGCGGCAGGAGCACCACGTTTCCCCGGCTCATTATCTACTTAGATATTCACTTCACTTGCTCCCAGTCCCCACCCACCTCTCTGCACTGAAGACAGTGCGGAGAGGTGAGAGCAGGGGGAGCAGGAGAAGCTCCTTAGCCAGCACACATGGTCGCTTCCCAGCTTCCTGCAGCTGCTTTGGAGATTGTGTGCTGGAGATAGTGGGAGCGGAGGAGCAGGGAGGGGGAGGGGGCAGCTACAGCAAGTGAATGAGCACTGAGCTCTGTGCTGCTGATTCACTGCCATGAAGACAGGGGCAGAGCAGTGCAGATCGGCACCTTATCACAGGTACCTTGTCAGTGTGTGCCTCACTCCCTCTGCTCTCTGTAATGTCTCCTCCTGCTGAGCCCTGACACTGTGCAGAAATGCAAGAAGCTTGGTCTGCAGTTCAGGAGCTTCAGTGTATGGAGAGCAGGGCTGGAGGCAGCATAACAGAGTGTACAGCTCCCCTGGCCCTGTATCTACAGGTCAAGCTAAAGCTCTGTTGTGAATTGTACTTAGGAGACAGGGCTGGAGCATCATATTTCAGCATGGTATACAGCCCCCCCTCCCTGGCCCTCCCTCTTACAGCACATCACATCAGAACTTGATGTGCAGACTATGGCCACTTCCTTGATTCTTGCAGGGTAACAGGGCAAAGCAGGACACATTAAAGTGAGTACACATGTATATGTAACATAACCACTAATAAAGTAAAGTTAACACTACCAATACTGTGCTTAGCTATAACTCCAAGCATGCTATATGATCTACAGTACATGCTGGGAGTGATAGTTCTTAAAGGGATTGCTGCTACATGAACAAATCCCATCTCATTCACCTTGTTGGCCCTTGTAAAAGTAATAAAGACCATACTAAGGGTATGTGCTCACGGTCTGGAGGAGCTGCGTATTGGACGCAGCTCCTCCAGACCTGAGTGAAGCTGCGGGTGGCCACAGCCCCTCTGTACTCACCATGTGCGGCAAGTGCAGGGCGGCTTCTTCCTACAGTCACCTGATGGGAGCCGCTTCCGACTCCACAGCATGAAATAAACATGCTGCGGAGGAGCGGACTGCCAGCAACCCGCACCGCAGCTGTCAGATCGCTGCGGTCGTGTTAAGCATAGTGAGGATGGGATTTCTACAAATCCCATCCACTATGCTTATACTGTACTATGCAGCATTTTGGACACAGCAGCAAGACACTGTGTCCAAAACGCTACATATACTGATCGTGTGCACACAGCCTTACCCCTGATGCTGCAGCAGTTCCAACGTTGGTCAGCAGTTGCATAGTCATGTCCCATGTGACATTGATATGAGACTCAGCCCTCTGACCAGTCAGTGCTGGCGTCTGTCTCCCCGCCAACAGACACTGGAGCAGAAGTCATTGGTGTTGCTTACATGCTGCACCTGCATCCGAAGGAAACAGACGCCAGAACTGACTGGTCGCAGGGCCTGAGTGTCATATAAGTCATTTTTTGCTACAAATATTTTTTTTCCTACTTTCCACCTCTAAAATCTGGGTGCGTCTTATAATCCGGTGCGTCTTATAAAGCGAAAAATACGGTATATCTAAAGCTGCTATTGACATCGATTTCTCACCAGATATTGTTAACAACCCATCCAATCAGTGGTGTAACTTCAGGCCCAGGGGCCCGGATGCGAAAGCGCCAGCGGGGTCCCAAACTATTGCAAATCTTTAATAGTATCAGTTTTTTTCTATAGGCCAAAGGGACTTTTGGGACCTGCAACCCCTGCACCTGTGGTAGATACGCCCCTGCATTCAATCCACACAGGCAAAGAAATCAAACAATAGCCGGTCATAAATCAAGATATGTGTAAGGCTAAGTGCTCACTGTGCATTTGTGCTACTTTTTTTGCTGCATCTCTGCACTAAAAACACATCACCCACAGCTTTAACATTACAGTCAATGTGATTTTCCAAAAGCTGCGCCCACATGTGCGTTTTTAGGTGCTGCGTTTTTGGGTGCTGCGTTTTTGTAGCAGAAATCACCAGCGTTTTTTTTATGTCCCTGCAATTAACTTGCCCGCTTTTGGGCTGCAATTTCCCCATAGACTCTATTCTAACTTCCTCAAAAAAGCACCACAAATGGATCAGTATTTCCACAGTCCTGATTGTGGTGCTTTTTTCCTGCAATTTCCAAAACTACAAATGCACCAATACTCACCCTCCCCAGTGATCCATGGTCATTTTTCCTCCGTGCACACCAGCAGTACGACCAGTGGGTATCGTCCTATCAGAGCCAGAGCCTGCGCACCATGTGAGTGGATGAGTCACATGGTGCAAGGTCCTGGCAGGTAGATAAAGACATCAACTGCCGCTCCACAGAGGAAGAATAACTGGAGATCACCGCAGGATCGCTGGGGACGGTGGAAATTGTCTGTGTGTCTATCTGTGTCTGTCCGTCTTTGTGTGTGTCTGTCTGTGCGTCCTCTTAATTGTGCTGCATTTGTATGTGCACAAGCACAATAGGTTTGTACTGCTTTTGCAGCATTTGTGCACATACTAACACAGCACAAAAAATAAGCACAGTGGGCACTCAGCCTAATGATGAGTAATGATACAGGGAAAAAGTATTCAACACATGAATAAAGAGAAGTGTAAAAAGTCTTGGAAAGCCATGACACCAGCTGAAATCTATTAGTATTTAGAAAGCAATCCTGCCACTTAGTGAAAAATATCAGCTGCTTCTACTGATGGCCTATAGAAAGATCAATAGCACCTTTAGAAATATATTTACTAAGAAAATTGGTGACGTGTTCAATAATTATTTCACCCGCTATATAAATATCTCTATATAAGTGCAATAAAGCAGACAGACCAATATAGAATTTCAAAAAGTGACAAAGACTTAATTTGCCAAGTGTGCAAAAAAACGATGTTTCAGCTCAAAAGGGCATTTGCATGCAATTCGTGTAACAGACACATACAGTGGTGTGAAAAAGTCTTTGCCCCTTCCTAATTTCTTATTCTTTTAAATGTTTATCACAAAATGCTTCAGATCTCAAACAAATTTAAATAGTAGACAAACATAACACAAGAAAACACTAAATGCAGTTTATAAATTACGTTTTTTAGAAGGGAAAAAGAAATCCAAACCAACAGGGTCCTGTGTGAAACAGTAATTGTCCCCCCTTAAAGCGAATTAACTGTGGTTTATCACATTTTTCATATCTTTGGGAAGTGAGTTCAATTTTCCTAGCTAAACCCAGGCATGATTACTCCCACACCTGTTCTCTGCCAAGATACCACTTAAATAGAACTTGCCTAACAAAGTGAAGTAGACCATAAAGGTAGTGTCACACCAGGCGATGTCGCCCGCGACATCGCCGAAAAGTGACGTAACAGCGATGTCGCGGGCGATATTGCAAGTGCGTCGCGCTGTGTGACAGCGCGACGCAACTGCAAATTATCGCTGGTCGAAGGTTGACAGGTTTCTGAACATGTTCCTAAACCTGTCAACCTGTGACCAGCGATTAGGCTGGATCGCGCCGTCTGACACTGTTGGCTGTGCGATCCAGCCTATATCGCAGCGTTCCTGAGCCATCGCTCGCTGGGCTGAGCCCAGCCCAGCGAGCGATGGCTCCGCCCACATCGCCGCCGCGTCACCGGCAACGTCGTGCCGTGTGACAGCTGGCCTGCGATGTCGGAAGCGAGCGTGCACCTGCACATCGCTTCCGACATCGCAGGCCAGATCGCCACGTGAGACACCACCTTAAGATCCTCAAATGCTATACATCATGCGACTATCCAAACAAATTCAGGAAAGAATGACAAACAAAGTAGTTGAGGTCTACCAGTCTGGAAAAGGTTATTAAGCCATTTCTAAAGCTTTGGTACTCCAGCAAACCACAGTTTGAACCATTATCCACAAATGGCAAAAACATAAAATGGTAATGAACTTTCCCAGGATTGACCGGCCAACCAGAATTACCCTCTAAACGCATTGACGATTCATCGAAGAGGTCACAAAAGACCCCATAACAATATCCACAGATCTGCAGGCCTCACTTGCTTCAATTAAGGTCAGAGTTCTTGACTCTACCATAAGAAAGGCACTGGACAAAAATGGCCACATGGTAGAGTACCAAGACAAAAACCACTGCTGATTGAAAAAAACATAAAGGCTAATCTCAGTTTTGCCAGAAAACATCTTGATGATCCACACGACTTTTGGGAGAATACTCTGTGAACTGTCTAGACAAAAGTTGAACTTTTTGGAAGGTGTATGTCCCATTATATCTGGCGTAGAAATAACACAGCATTTCAGACAAGGAACATCATATCAATAGTAAAATATGGTGGTGGTACTGAGATGGTCTGGAGTTGTTTTGCTGTTTCCTGACCTGGAAAAGTTGCTGTGGTAAATGGAGCCATGAATTATGCCATCTACCAAAACATCCAGAAGGAGAATGTCTGGCCATCTGTTTATCACTTTAAACTGAAGCACACTTGGTTTATGCAGCGTGATAATGATCCAAGACACACTAGCATGTCCACCTCTGATTAGTTTGAGAAAAACAAAATTAAGACTCTGTAATGACCTAGTCAAAGTCCTGATTTGAATCTGATTAAGATGCTGTGGCATGACTTTAAAAAGGCGGTTCATGCTTGGAAACTAGCAATGGACGAACTCGAACACCTAGTGTCCATGCACAGACCCCGAAAACTGATTTCCCCGAGAAGTCTGTGTTACTGTTCCGATTTGGTTTCAACTAAGGAAACTGTAAAAACAGTGATTAACTAGTTAAATCAAACTTATCGAGCTTCTGTGCCGCTCTCCCATTTGCTTTTGGGTCCACTCATCAAGCCTGATACATATTCCCCTGATTCCCCTGCCCACCTTATGTGATTATTTGCAGTCAGACGCCTTCTGTGTAAGAGTCTGTGATTGGTTGCAGGCAGATGACTTTTGTGTGTAATTGGTTGCAGCAGGTCCGCCGATAGGGTCATGATTGCTGTGATTGGTGCAGGGGCCTGGCGGTGATTGACAGGAGAAGGGGGTCCACAAAAGAGGTGAGGAGGCGGGGCCCAGTCTCCTTTGGGCCCCACCCACTCACCTATTCTATGGACATTCTCTCCTGCCAATCAACTCTGGGCCCTGCTTCCTCACCTATAGAACAGCCCCCTCTGCTGTCATTTACCGCTGCCTCCACAGCCTCCGAGGCAGAGAGGGGCTAGCCCTGCTGAGACTGACATCCTCAGTGATGTCAGATTTGCCCAGGTTTATACTTCGCATGCACCCAATAGGCACAGTACAAACCGAAAGTCACCATAGAGCGTGGGTGTCAGCAAGATGAGAAGTCAGATTGGAGCTGCTGCAGCTGCTGCTGGTGAGTATGCTGTGTGTATCTATGTGTCTGTGCCTATGTGTCTGTGTCTCTGCCTGTGTGTCTCTGCCTATGTGTCTGTGTCTGTGCCTGTATGTCTCTGTCTATTGTGTCTGTGCCTGTGTGTCTCTGCCTATGTATCTGTGTCTGTGTGTCTCTGTCTGTGTCTCTGTCTATGTGTCTCTGTCTGTGTCTCTGCCCATGTTTCTGTGCCTGTGTGTCTCTGTCTAAGTGTCTTTGCCTGTTTGTCTCTGTCTATGTGTCCCTGCCTGTGGGTCCCTGTGTCTGTACCTGTGTGTCTCTGCCCGTGTGTCTCTGCCTGTGTGTCTCTGGGTCTGCATCTGTGTGTCTTTGTCTATGTGTCTCTGCCTGTGTGTCACTGTCTAAGTGTCTGTGCCTGGGTGTCTCTGTCTATGTGTCTCTGCCTGTGTCTCTGTCTATATGTCTTTGCCCGTGTGTCTCTGTCTATATGTCTCTGTGTCTCTGACTGTGTGTCTGTCAGTCTCTACACAGCACTATACTGTATATACAGGTCCACACTACATGCTATATTAGTTTTTATATATACTGTATGTACATAGTGTGCTCCTGTATATACGGTATAGTTGATGCACCCCCAGGCTGTTGGGTACTCGGGGCCGGGCCGATTCTGTTTCTCTGGGGTATCTCGGTAGTCATGAACCGGACCCATGGCCTGGGATAAGTCCAAAAAGGGTTATGTACAAGGTATTTGTTGTGAGGCCACCCGGGTTTTGTGGTCAATAGAACTATCACTGCCGTATTCCTGCTGGGGACGGTGACTTAGGGCAGCGTGGATGGTAAGTCCTCCTCAGGTAGGGCTGAGGGTCCCCAGGGCAGGAGTGATAGTGGTATTGGATGGGACTTTGTGAGGGATCGTGATTCACACAGTCACTTACTTTGCTGCAGCTCTCCCCAGTGCTGGTAGTTGGTGGCTCTGCAGGTATAAGGTTCCGTTATAGAGCACAGGGCAACAGACGCAATCAACAGGCAGACTCACTGATATGCGTTTTCTCAGTCTCTTTACTGGAGTTAAGGCAGATGTTATAAACTGTTCACGGAGTCTGGAGAGCAGTTTGAGGTAATTCTCACCCAGCTGGGTCGTGTTGGCCTCCTCACTGCGCTTGTGTTGTGGCCCCTGCAGTTGCTTAAGCTAGGCTGCCAGCCCTGTCTCTGTCTGCGTCTACCAATATACCAGGCAACTCGAGCCCTTCACTTCTCTACCCCACCCTGGGAAGTCAGTGTTACTGGATTCTATATGTTGCTGTGTCCCTAGTACCGTGTAGCTGGAGAATCTGGTGTCCCCCACTCTCCGGTGTTGACTGTCGCTGTGTGTGAACCTGCATGGTCTCAGACTCCGGTGTCTGTTCTTGCGTTGTTCCTCTCACGGAAGGTTAGTACAGGGTGGTGCAACCTGGGTGGAGGCAGAGCTGGGGTAGAGCCTGGCTGGACGCGGAGCTGGGGTAGAGCGTGGGCTCTCAGTAGGGCCCCAAAATTTTGCCAGTTAGCGGTGCCGAAATTCCTAGTGGCAGCCCTGGGTTGCAGTGAGATGCCCTATGTGTCGGTGTATGTGATGTCAGTTGCCGTACACATACACAGATGTAAAAATAAATAAGCAATTGAAAAAAAATGAGCAGGGGTCCCTCGTATTTTTCTTTTCAGCGCAGATAAAGCGGACAGCTGCGGCCTGCAGATCCCAGCTGTCACCTTTATATTGGCTGAGTGTCAAATAGGGGAGGCCCCACATTGCTTTTTTAAATATTTAAATAAATAATCAATAAAACCGGCGTGCGGTCTCACCCAATTTTGTACTCATATCTTCCAAACAAAACCAAAGGAGTCAGGCCAAATCATTTGCAATTCATTATTTATTTTAAAAGAAACACCATGTAAAACTGACAATATACAATGGTACACAGAAGGAGGACCACTTGCCAAAGTTCAACCACAATAGTATTCACAATGGTACTCAAATTAGTATTCAATCCTCAGGTATAACTTTTCCATCAAACAATAGTGCCCCAAATGGGTGCACAATATACCTCATGAGGATGACACATTACATATAAGCCAAGGGTCCCATTTACCTTCCTGTGACCGCCCCTGAAGCTGGTGCGAAACGCGTCAGGGGGCGGTCACAGGAAGGTAAATGGGACCCTTGGCTTATATGTAATGTGTCATCCTCATGAGGTATATTGTGCACCCATTTGGGGCACTATTGTTTGATGGAAAAGTTATACCTGAGGATTGAATACTAATTTGAGTACCATTGTGAATACTATTGTGGTTGAACTTTGGCAAGTGGTCCTCCTTCTGTGTACCATTGTATATTGTCAGTTTTACATGGTGTTTCTTTTAAAATAAATAATGAATTGCAAATGATTTGGCCTGACTCCTTTGGTTTTGTTTGGAAGATATATTGCATTAGGAGGGCCTTGTTACCTCTATCAGGTGGTTTGAAAATACAATTTTGTACTCATAGTAGATAAAGCACATGGCTGGGGGTTGGTATTTTCACCCTGGGGAGACACATATTTATTGTCTCTCCTCAAGGGCAAGAATGTCAGCCTGTAGCCACCCCAGAATTTGGCGCATTCATTAGAAGCGTCAGATCCTGGCACTTTACTCAGCGCTTTTCTATTGCCCTGTTGTGGTGGCAAACAGGGTAATAGAAGGAGTAAATGACAGCTAGGAATTGACAGCTGTCATCAAGCCCTGGATTGGTAATGTTCAGATCTCTGTGAGACCCCATATTACTAATCATTTAAGGAAATAGTTAAAAAAATACACACACAGAAAAATCCTTTAGTTGAAATAATCTGGTAGAATATACCTGAGGAAGACATTTTTTATTGTCGAAACGCATTGTATGTGCTTTTCTTGAGAAATAATAAAAACCCTTTATGAATTACAAGAAGTTTTGGATCATAGACCTCTGGGAGCACAAATATAGCCTGGTAAAAACTCTATTGGATTTATTTGAAATAAAACACCCAGATAACCCTCTTTTACCCATTTATACCAAATTTATCCCAAATATACCCTCTGACGGTAAATCCACAACACGATGTCCATCAAAACTTTTTGGCTTTGCTACATCACAGTGTATTCCTATATAAGTGGCCATTCCAGCTTGAGCCTTATACATGGTGAATAAAAGCAGTATCTGTGAAGAAAAAATATGTTAAAGTGCATCTGTCAGCAGTTTTTCAGCATATAAACTGTGGCCACCACCAGTAAGGCCTTATATGCTGTATATAAGTCCCCAGGCAGATAATGCAAAAAAACTGCTTTTATTATACTCACCTGGGGAGGTCCAGTCTGATTGGTGTCACTGGTCTTGGCCCGGCGCCTCTTTCTTTTTTACGATCTCATCCTCTTCCTCTGCTTCAAGTGGGTGATGCATCCTACGTCATCCACACACAGTCTCCTACATTGCGCTCCTGCACACACGCACTGTTCTTTACAGGTGCAGGGAAAGGTCAAAGGATGCCCGCGCATGTGGTTCATTTTGAAATTTAATATTTAAAGGGAACCTGTCACCATGAAAATGCAATCTAATCTGCAGGTACCATGTTATGGAGCAGGAGGAGTAGAGCAGAGAGATGCATAGTTTTGTGAAAGATTCAGTATAATCGGTGTTATTGTGGCACCTCAAGGGTTAAATGCCACAGAAACATCAACACAGGTTTAATCCCCACACAACACTACACTAGAAAGTGGGAGGAGCTTAGGTGGCACCTGCACTAGTGGGAGAAGCTAAGTTGTTTACCACAGAGCAAGAGTGACAGTTAGTTCAGTTCAGAGGAGAGTTGGAGTTGAGTCTGGAGCAGGAGCAGAGTCAAGTAGCAGTGGAGGTCCTGAGAGGTCTGAGGAAAGGAGACAGAGGAACATACCCGGATAAAGAGTTACCCCAAAAACTTGACCCCGGGGAGGCGCTTAAGACGGATACCAGATCCGAGGCTGTGCCTGAGACAGACAGGACAGTAAACACCGGCATAGTGAAGGTCCACCATCTTCACAGCACCATAGCAAAGCAACACGGAGGGGTCAGTGACACAGAGGACTCAAGTTGCCCAGCATATTGGTACCCGTGAGCAGAGACAGGGCCAGCAGTACAGCTACAAGCGGCAGCAGGGCCACACACAGCGCTTAAGTAGGAAGCCAAGGACCCGGTCAGGGTGGGAGCAACCTGGTACAGACTCCGTGGACAATATTGTGATATACCATCTGCAAGTAAAGACTTGGAAAACAACGGAAACTGTGAGTGTGTGTGTCATCCTTATGCTGAAGCCCCACTTGCCCTCATATACTGCGATTACCTCTACTCTCATCATCTCTACTGCTACCCCTACTCTCCTGCAGCATCAATAACTATCCTCACAGACTTTAACTACTACTACCACTGCCCCGGGGAACCCAGTTCTGCCCACAGGAACTATTCTATCCAAGCTGCTATCCCATCATCCCCTGAGGTTCTGCAGCAGCGGCGGCCCCATTACTGGCCGCATATAGTGGGTGGCGCCACGAGTGACAAATCCCCTATAAATAACCCCCATTTTATTGTGCGGGCCCGGGACACGGTCCGGACCAGGACCGCCGTGACATCCTCCAGCAGTACCCCGATCCGGCACAGAGTACCCCGTCCCAGTGGGCTCCACATTATCATCATGTAAACTTCTGCTTTTTTCTTGGATTTTGGGTCCAGTGGCCAGTCCCATCAGTGACTGACAGCTGTGTTTATATAAGTGTGCATACAAATATAGTTGTCAGTCACTGATAGGGCCGCCTACTGGACCCAAAATCCCAGAATAAACAGAAGTTCAAATGATGAAAATGCAGATTATACTGAATCTACTTTCACAAAACAATGTATCAATCTGCTTTACTCCTGCGCTATAACATGGGGCCTGCAGATTAGAATGCATTTTCATGGTGACAGGTTCCCTTTAAATATTAAAATACTGCCACACTGTGGGATTACAGTATTATGCAACGCTAAGAGGGCAAGCGTCCAAGGAGGTTTGGACCCAATACACCACAGAGCGGACTTGGGCCTACCCAGACAAGGAGAGGGCAGCGTCCAGGAATGTGGCAGCTGAGTAAACCTGGGTAACAGCAGGACAGGTGAACAAACTCGGGACTAGGCAGAAACTAGAGTCAAACGGGGCAGGTATTAGTACACAAACTTTACTCGGACAAGTCCACAGTACAGGCAAGTTCAGGCACAAAACATAGGACACAGGACATCAGGGCAAGGAAGTCATCTGGTTCTGGCATGGATGGAAGTCATTAGGCACACACCACAGGCAGATGTCAACAGGCACAGACCTCAGGCAAATGTCATCTGGTGCTGTCATGGAGGGACTTCATCAGGCAAAGTCATCTGGTGCTGGCATTGAAGGTGCGAACTGGTGGTAATGGCACAGCAGACAGAAGACAAGACTTCAGGTGCAGGGCACAGACAGAGAGGTACAGGATACAAGCAGGGCTTCGAGTAACACACAAGTAGGTACCAGAATAGGACATGGCTAGGACAGGTCTTGAAACAAACGGATTTAAAGACACCAGCAGTCACAGAACTGGTTACATGCAGAACTGGAGCTGAATACCGGCAAACCTAGAGCAATAGGCTTGACCACTACACAGGACTAAGCTAGAAACCTAATGAGATGCTCGGGCAACGCCCAACAAGAAAATGTAACTTTCACTACCTGGTGCCTCCCTGCGATAGGCTGGGGACAATAATTCAAGGTGCGCATACTGCCCCTTTAAGAAAGGGAAAGTGTGCACACCATAGGCTCTAACCATGAAACCAGCAAGACGAACACAGAGCCTGGGGCCCAGGGACTACTGCAGGAGTCGGCGTTGAAACAAGCGTGGATGGACCTACAAGAGAGCAGAGGACCACGCAGCATGTGGGCGGCAACGCAGCACAGCAAGGTTAGCAACCTAAAAAAGTAATGGCATCAGTTTCCCAGCTGGATAAAGGGGAGACTGGAACGCTGGGGCTACAGAGAGCATATAAAAGTGAAGTATAGGACAATGCAAATTCTACAACACTCCCATAAAACAAATTATAAAATGGCACTGAATTTGAAGTCTACATTGAGGCCATGGGGCCTCAAGATGTTAAGCCTTATAATCCATTCTAGCTCTTTCTTTTAAGAACACCCTACCTGTCCTCTCCTCTCCTCAAGGATGGGACATAATCTATATACATTATTATACCTACTCAACAAAATGTATAGAGACAGGAAGGTCCAAATGGTGTAATTTTATGGTATGTCGCTGATGCTTGACACAGGTCTTGAAGTCCCACGTATCACCAACATACCATAAGTTGCGAGGGCAAAATAAAAAGTAAATGATAAAATTGGAGTCACACGTTAAGAAGTGTCAAATAAAATATGTTTTATTCGTAAAAGGGTGAATAAATTGATCACCTTTAAGCATTAGTGTGCAATTGATGCAATTTACGAAAACAGCCCTTCCTTTGCTTCCCTGATATGGTATCTTCAGACGCCGCAATAACGCCTGGCGATATGAGGCGATCTAAGGTGCACGTGCACGTTTTTCATGCTCGCCACAGATCGCCGATGGCAGCATCACACGCCGCAATTGCGCCCTGAAAGTAAGGTGATGTGTTTTGCTCCGGAAATCACCTCACATACAGCGTAAGCAATCCTGCCTAATCCCATCCCCGGTTCACACGCCGCAATCTCAAAGGCAATATGTGCGTACATGTTCAGCGTGGCAAAGAGATAGGCGTGGCGCAGTGGTTTACACCGCGTCCCATACACGCTCATTGGACAACGCAACAGCGTTTCGATTGGTCAGCCTGCTCTGGAAGGCTGGCTAATACATGATGCCATTGCCATTGTGTGGCGCTGGACTGACAACTCTTCAAATATGGTGCGGTGTCAATTGATAGCCAATGGGAACACAGTAGCTCACACCAATCAGTTCACACGGGGTGCGGACTACAGCACGCTGTGGCACGCCTACGGGAAATCATAGGCGACGCTGATTCCATCACTATCGCCCTATCACACGCCACAACACGGAAACATTGCCTTCATGATTGAGGCTGATTTCAGAGCAGTGCTCAGGAATCAGGGGACAGGCGAGAGGTCACGTCAATTCCGGTCACGTGATGGCTGAGCTAGAGTAATTTCTGGTCGTAATGACGCTGAATAACTGCGCTATAAGAGCGGGGCTCCAGGCAGCCTGGTTACACCTCCCCTGATGATGTGGCCATAGGGGCTTACCTAGGCCACGAAACACTGTAGGGATCCGCAGCCCTAACCCTCCCCTGCCCCAGGCGCCCTCCACCTGCATAACTGGTAATTGTATGGTATGTGAGGTAGCACCCGGGGAACCCGCTTGCATAACGACAAGAACACGTGTTTATAATTTAACCAATGTCTACCCGTTTATTTTTCACATATAATAACATAACCCGGGTAGCATGTTTGACACATATCACATTGATTATAAACACCATACATAAATACACCATACATTTACATATAACATTACATAACACTTATATTGCACATAACATCTTATAGTTACCCGGGACCTGTAACCACCTCTCTGTCCCCACTGGAGCTCTAACAACCACTCCCATGGTGGCTACGGCCTACGGCCTATCTCTGCATTTCACATACATTTAACAATACATCAGTTACCATATATCAACGGGCCCTATGCGTCCCAATGGCAGAAGCAGCCGCCCGGATTTATTTCCCCAGCTCCATACTACCCCGGAGTCAGGACTCCAGCCTGACCGGGTTCTTACATACAGTATGTGACCCATCCTATAAGCCACCATGGACCACACACGTCCTTTCACTCACTCACAGCCCATCATATAGACATCCATGGACTGTGGCACATCTGGGTTCAAAACAGGGATTGGCAAACCTTAGTACCCGGGACAACCATCCGTTACCCTACTATAGGAGCCCTATTAATCCCTGTATCTGACCTCTGGTACATACATAGATTCCGGTTCATCGGGTCCTTTAACTGACTACTCTGAGTCGGACCCAAGCGTGGTCCATGCCTGCCTGGCATATGTCATAAAATTGCCTCCCGAAGGGCTACATCCATTCACCTCCCGAAGGGCTACATACATTCTGGTTCATCAGGTCCTTTAACTGACTGCTCTGAGTCGGACCCAAATGCGGTCCATGCCCGCCTGGCATACTTCATAAAATCGCCTCCCGAAGGGCTACATCCATTCACCTCCCGAAGGGCTACAACCATTCGCCTATCGAAGGGCTACAACCATTCGCCTCCCGAAGGGCTACAACCATTCGCCTCCCGAAGGGCTACATACATTCCAGTTCATCAGGTCCTTTAACTGACTACTTTGAGTCGGACCTAATGGCGGTCTATGCCCGCCTGGCACACTTCATACATCTGCCCCTATAGGGCTACATACATTCGCTGGGTCTTTTTAAAAAGCCATACAATAGTTATATGGTTCAACAGGTCCTTCACTGACTAACTAGTCAGACCTAATGGCGGCTACGCTCGCCTGGCATAATTTACACACAGCTCACTCCGTCACACGGGACTACTGTCTTACCGGGCACGGATCTGGGTCTCGCTACCTGTGTCACAGGTCCACCATGTATTCCCACAGGCTCCTTCCCGGACGTGTGGTTGAGCCACGTCCGGACCAGCGTCCACTGGGTCAGCCACGGCTTCCCCCTCCAGGTGCTGTTACTACCTCGTTCCTCGACCCGGCATGGAGCTAGCATGCTCCCATCATATTCTCACACAGAGCCTTGGACTGCTCTCCACTCAAGCTGGTCTCAGCATGATCTCCAGTCTCTGAATTCTCTGAGTTCTCACAATCACTCAGCTGGGCTGTCAGCAATCAGCACCCATTACATTCCTCAGGGCCTCATCGATCTCATGAGCCAGTCACAGCCGCTCACTAGTCTCATGACTGTTTCAGCTTCACAGCACTCACAACCACATTTAACTCCTTGTGTTCAGGATAGGTTCACACAGCGTCATCCACTCTAAAACCGGCCTGTGTGAACAGGATCATACCCTGATCCTGCATGTGATGCGCCCCGGCCATGGGGACCATGCCGGCGGGGCCTCACAGGTATCACTGAATCTTGTAATAGTGTGACAGGTCACATTGTGGTAACTGAATCTAAATATTGTGTTGGTTAATCCTCTGGGTACTTAATCCATGGAAGTGAATTGTGCTTACTTTTCATATCTGTATATTTGTACACCTCATGGATATTATTGAGAGCTGACGAGCTCTTGAGAGAGAGATATATAGAGTTGTTAACACACATGTATTTTGTCATTCTTTGATCGGCCCATGTGGAGCCAATATTCATGTAATCTGGTGAATTGTACCAGTGTATATCATATGTATGATCATGAACCTAGGTTCATATTGACTGTTTGTACCAATTTACTGCTGGTGTGAGCAGGGCCGCACCATCCATGAGGCGACATGAAGTGTCAGCCTCAGGCGGCGAGCTCTGCTGGTAGACATGGGGCGGCGTCTTCAGGAGCTGGTGGTAGTGCGGCACCCTGCAGATGCCGCGCCTACAGTCCTGGCCGCCGACGCTGCGACCAGGCTTGGCGTATCTGGGGCTGCTGGCGGGGCATCTCCTGCCGCAGCGGCAGCGGCCGCGGTGTCCAAACACCCCCCCGTGCGGCTGTGTGAGCCGGCTGTGTGAGCCGGCTGTGTGAGCCGGCTGTGTGAGCCGGCTGTGTGAGCCGGCTGTGTGAGCCGGCTGTGTGAGCCGGCTGTGTGAGCCGGCTGTGTGAGCCGGCTGTGTGAGCCGGCTTCATGCTTCACTGTGCCTCGCGCTGACAGGACCTGTGATGATGTCAAAGGAGGGGAGGAGTCAGGCGGGTCACATGATCAGCTCCTCAGTATGCAGCCAGGACTCCACCATGGTGCTGGATGAGGTGAAGTTTATGTGTGGGGCTGAGGCTTTACAGTGTAAATTAATGTAGCAGAGCTGTGTATGTATGAGGTATATGGAGTGGAGCTGAGTGTTCAAGGTGTACAGAGTGGAGGTGCGTGTGTATGAGGTGTATGGAGTGAAGCTGTGTATGTACGAGGTGTACAGAGGGGAGCCGAGTGTGTACGAGGTGTACAGAGTGGAGCCGTGTGTGTACGAGGTGTACGGAGCGGAGCAGAGTGTGTACGAGGTGTACAGAGTGGAGCCGTGTGTGTACGAGGTGTACGGAGCGGAGCAGAGTGTGTACGAGGTGTACGGAGCGGAGCAGAGTGTGTACGAGGTGTACGGAGCGGAGCAGAGTGTGTACGAGGTGTACGGAGCGGAGCAGAGTGTGTACGAGGTGTACGGAGCGGAGCAGAGTGTGTACGAGGTGTACGGAGCGGAGCAGAGTGTGTACGAGGTGTACGGAGCGGAGGAGAGTGTGTACGAGGTGTACGGAGCGGAGCAGAGTGTGTACGAGGTGTACGGAGCGGAGCAGAGTGTGTACGAGGTGTACGGAGCGGAGCAGAGTGTGTACGAGGTGTACGGAGCGGAGCAGAGTGTGTACGAGGTGTACGGAGCGGAGCAGAGTGTGTACGAGGTGTACGGAGCGGAGCAGAGTGTGTACGAGGTGTACGGAGCGGAGCAGATGTGTACGAGGTGTACGGAGCGGAGCAGAGTGTGTACGAGGTGTACGGAGCGGAGCAGAGTGTGTACGAGGTGTACGGAGCGGAGCAGAGTGTGTACGAGGTGTACGGAGCGGAGCAGAGTGTGTACGAGGTGTACGGAGCGGAGCAGAGTGTGTACGAGGTGTACGGAGCGGAGCAGAGTGTGTACGAGGTGTACGGAGCGGAGCCGCATGTGTACGAGGTGTACGGAGCGGAGCCGCGTGTGTACATTGTGGAGCTGAGAGTGTACAAGGTGTACGGAGCGGAGCCGCGTGTGTACGAGATGTACGGAGCGAAGCCGAGTGTGTACAAGGTGTACGGAGCAGAGCCGAGAGTGTACAAGGTGTACGGAGCGGAGCCACGTGTGTACGAGGCATACGGAGCAGAGCCGTGTGTGCGAGGCTTTCGCAGCGGAGCCCAGTGTGTACGAGGTGTACGGAGCAGAGCCGTGTGTGTACGAGTTGTACGGAGCAGAGCCGCTTGTGTACGAGGCGTACGTGGTGTACGGAGCTGAGTGTGTACTAGGTGTACGGAGCGGAGCCATGTGTGTACCAGTGGTGGCCCCCCCGAGCATGCCGCTCCTATAGTCCCGGCCGCCTCTGCCGGCAGCATTCTTCTCCCAAGTCCTTGCCGCCGCTGTCCACCCCTCTGCAGCTCAGCACGGCGGGGAACAATGATGTACGGAGCAGAGCCGAGTGTGTATGAGGTGTACGGAGCAGAGCCGTGTGTGTACGAGGTGTACGGAGCAGAGCCGCGTGTGTACGAGGTGTACGGAGCAGAGCCGCGTGTGTACGAGGTGTACGGAGCAGAGCCGCGTGTGTACGAGGTGTACGGAGCAGAGCCGAGTGTGTACGAGGTGTACGGAGCAGAGCCGAGTGTGTACGAGGTGTACGGAGCAGAGCCGAGTGTGTACGAGGTGTACGGAGCAGAGCCGTGTGTGCGAGGCTTTCGCAGCGGAGCCCAGTGTGTACGAGGTGTACGAAGCGGCGCCACGTGTGTACGAAACGGAGCCACGTGTGTACGGTGTGTACAGTCGAAGTCATATGTGTACGAGGTGTACAGAGCAGAGCCACATGTGTACAACGTGTACGGAGCAGAGCCGCTTGTGTACGAGGTGTATGGAGCAGAGCCGCTTGTGTACGAGGTGTACGGAGCAGAGCCGTGTGTGTACGAGGTGTACAGAGCGGAGGCGTGTGTGTACGAGGTGTATAGAGTGAAGCCACGTGTGTACATTGTGGAGCTGAGAGTGTACAAGGTGTACGGAGCGGAGCCGCGTGTGTACGAGACGTACGGAGCCAAGCCGAGTGTGTACAAGGTGTATGGAGCAGAGCCGAGAGTGTACAAGGTGTACGGAGCGGAGCCGCGTGTGTACGAGGCATACGGAGCAGAGCCGTGTGTGCGAGGCTTTCGCAGCGGAGCCCAGTGTGTACGAGGTGTACGAAGCGGCGCCACGTGTGTACGAAACGGAGCCACGTGTGTACGGTGTGTACAGAGCGAAGTCATATGTGTACGAGGTGTACAGAGCAGGCCACATGTGTACAACGTGTACGGAGCAGAGCCGCTTGTGTACGAGGTGTATGGAGCAGAGCCGCTTGTGTACGAGGTGTACGGAGCAGAGCCGTGTGTGTATGAGGTGTGCAGAGCGGAGGCGTGTGTGTACGAGGTGTATAGAGTGAAGCCACGTGTGTACATTGTGGAGCTGAGAGTGTACAAGGTGTACGGAGCGGAGCTGCGTGTGTACGAGACGTACGGAGCGAAGCCGAGTGTGTACAAGGTGTACGGAGCGGAGCCGCGTGTGTACGAGGCGTACGGAGCAGAGCCGTGTGTGCGAGGCTTTCGCAGCGGAGCCCAGTGTGTACGAGGTGTACGAAGCGGCGCCACGTGTGTACGAAACGGAGCCACGTGTGTACGGTGTGTACAGAGCGAAGTCATATGTGTACGAGGTGTACAGAGCAGAGCCACATGTGTACAACGTGTACGGAGCAGAGCCGCTTGTGTACGAGGTGTATGGAGCAGAGCCGCTTGTGTACGAGGTGTACGGAGCAGAGCCGCTTGTGTACGAGGTGTACGGAGCAGAGCCGCTTGTGTACGAGGTGTATGGAGCAGAGCCGCTTGTGTATGAGGTGTATGGAGCAGAGCCGCTTGTGTACGAGGTGTACGGAGCAGAGCCGTGTGTGTACGAGTTGTACGGAGCAGAGCCGCTTGTGTACGAGGCGTACGTGGTGTACGGAGCTGAGTGTGTACTAGGTGTACGGAGCGGAGCCATGTGTGTACCAGTGGTGGCCCCCCGAGCATGCCGCTCCTATAGTCCCGGCCGCCTCTGCCGGCAGCATTCTTCTCCCAAGTCCTTGCCGCCGCTGTCCACCCCTCTGCAGCTCAGCACGGCGGGGAACAATGATGTACGGAGCAGAGCCGAGTGTGTATGAGGTGTACGGAGCAGAGCCGAGTGTGTATGAGGTGCACGGAGCAGAGCCACGTGTGTACAAGGTGTACAGAGCGGAGGCGTGTGTGTACGAGGTGTACGGAGCAGAGCCGAGTGTGTATGAGGTGTACGGAGCAGAGCCGTGTGTGTACGAGGTGTACAGAGCGGAGGCGTGTGTGTACGAGGTGTATAGAGTGAAGCCACGTGTGTACATTGTGGAGCTGAGAGTGTACAAGGTGTACGGAGCGGAGCTGCGTGTGTACGAGACGTACGGAGCGAAGCCGAGTGTGTACAAGGTGTACGGAGCGGAGCCGCGTGTGTATGAGGTGTACGGAGCAGAGCCGTGTGTGCGAGGCTTTCGCAGCGGAGCCCAGTGTGTACGAAGCGGCGCCACGTGTGTACGAAACGGAGCCACGTGTGTACGCTGTGTACAGAGCGAAGTCATATGTGTACGAGGTGTACAGAGCAGAGCCACATGTGTACAACGTGTACGGAGCAGAGCCGCTTGTGTACGAGGTGTATGGAGCAGAGCCGCTTGTGTACGAGGTGTACGGAGCAGAGCCGCTTGTGTATGAGGTGTATGGAGCAGAGCCGCTTGTGTACGAGGTGTATGGAGCAGAGCCGCTTGTGTACGAGGTGTACGGAGCAGAGCCGTGTGTGTACGAGTTGTACTGAGCAGAGCCGCTTGTGTACGAGGCGTACGTGGTGTACGGAGCTGAGTGTGTACTAGGTGTACGGAGCGGAGCCATGTGTGTACCAGTGGTGGACCCCCGAGCATGCTGCTCCTATAGTCCCGGCCGCCTCTGCCGGCAGCATTCTTCTCCCAAGTCCTTGCCACCGCTGTCCACCCCTCTGCAGCTCAGCACGGCGGGGAACAATGATGTCATCACTTAGCGCCACTGTGCTGAGACGTGCAGAGCGGCAGAGGAGATGCTGAGGAGAAGAGGTATTTACTTTTTATTTTTTAATAGTTTTTTTTAGTGAGTACACTGATGGGAAAACTATGTAATGTACAATATAATATAGGACAATGGGGGTGCAATATACTATATGGAGAACTATTGTGGCCCATTATATTATATGGAAGACTATGGGGGTGCATTATACTATAAGGAAGGCTATAGGGGATGCATTATACTATATGGAGGACTATGAGGGTGCATTATACTATATGGAGGACTATGGGGGTCCAATATGCTGTATGGAGAGCTATGGGAGTGCAGTATGCAATATGGGGGTGCATTATGCTATATGGAGGACTGTGGGGGTTCATTATGCTATATGGAGGACTGTGGGGTGCATTATACTATTTGGAGGACTGTGGAGGTGCATTAATCTATATGGTGGACTGTGGGGGTGATTATTCTATATGGAGGACTGTGGGGCTGCATTATTCTATATGGAGGACTGTGGGGTGCATTATACTACATGGATGAGTGTGGGGGTGCATTATTTTATATCAAGTACTGTGGGGGTGAATTGTTCTCTATGGAGTTCTGTGGGGGTGCAATATGCTATTTGGAGGACTACGGGGTGCAATATACTATATGGAGGACTGTGGGGGTGCGTTTTTCTATATCGAGTACTGTGGGGGGTGCATTCTATTTTATAGAAGACTATGGGGGTGCATAATATATGGAGGAATGCGGTATACTATGTGGAATACTATGGGGGTGTATTATATTATATGGAGCAAATTATACTATTTGGAAGCCATTATAATATTTGGAGGGCTTTGTGGGAGGCATGATAATACTTGGTGCTACAAGGGAGCCTTTATACTTTATGAAGGGCTATTTGAGGGCTATGTTGGGGGCCATTATACTGTACATAGGTCCATTATACTATATGGAGGGCTGGGCGGCGGTCATAGTTGGGGATCATGCTGTACTGGGGTAGTTGCAGGAGGTGCAGTAGGGTCATCATACTGTGCATGTGGAGGAATGCACTGTGGGGGATCATACAGTGTTTGTGGGGCACTTTTGTTGGCATCACACTTTAGAGGGGCAATGAAAGGGGAATCTAGGGGCTTCAGTAGGAGGAAAATTACTTTGTAAAGGCTGACATATTGAGAGAGATGTACCTATGTGACCCAGCCAAATATTGCTTTTGTTGGGGGGTGCCCAATTAGAACTTCTGCTTTGGGGCCCTATGATTTCTATGATGCAGGATGCATTGTCCCTCTGCTGCAGGACTGATTGGCCATAACTTAGGCTGGTTTCAGATTTGCATTTGTGTCTGCATGCGCAGGGCATGCAAACGCAGGGCAAACGCTGCCATACTGATGTGAACGCAGAGGAGATTCTCATCAGTATGGTGCTCGGCCAGCCAATAAGTGATCTCGACGGCGGCCGGGAGGCGGAGATCTGTGGCGGAGATCCTCCACCTCCCAGCCGCCGACGACGAAATTTCAATGTGATCCGCAGCGTTCTCCTGCGCTGCCATGCGGAGGACAGTGCGGATCCATTGAGATCCATGCATTGTTTGTGCACTCGCGGGCACTTGCTGATAAAACAAGCACCTGTGAATGCACAAAAAATGCAACATGTTGCATTTGGAGGGCGGAGGAGAGCGTATAAATTATGCGCATCCAAACGGAATCGTTCCCATGTTAAACATAGGAGCGCAGCGTTTGGCTGCGTTCTGTTACGCTTGCGTTCCGAATGCAGATGTGAAACCACCCTTACACACCAGGTCCAGTGCTGCCCCTCGGTACATTCAGGCATCCAGCCATCTTTCTCCTGAGCAGCGGTTGGTCGGTGGTGCTCTTCCCCCTTCCTGCTCCCATATCCTTTGCTCAACCCAATAGGAAGGACCCTGTTATTAATTACATAAAGACAGCCCCGTGTGTGGCGTTTGTGATTGGCTAAGCAATTCGGGAGTAAGTGTGGTCTGTTGGATGGAGAAGAAGCGCCATTTTACCAACTTAGTGCAGTGGCGGCTTGTTGATGCTCAGACTGCAGGTCTTTACCTGTGTTGTGTGGAAGGTGCGGCATGGCGACTTGTCTGAATATTCAGTGCCAGGCAGCGGTCCAGAGTTTTGCAGGCGTGTGCCAGAGGTTGGCAATCAGTTCTGCCTGCAGGACCACGGCTCTGCCAGTTGTCATTATGTGTCTAAATGCTTGTGCCAAGCTGCCATTGCCATTAATGATCCTTGTTCTGGATTCTTCTGTGTGGTTCTTGTATGTGCGTGTGATGGCGCAGACATCTTTGTGTGGACATCTTTTTTTTCTGTTTCAGTAAACTAAAATGTCCACTATTTTGCTCATTTTTACAGGATAAATATAAATCTGTAGGAACCAGATTTATTTTTATCAATTAAAAATTTTTTCTAGCGGGTGGGGGGGGGGGGGGGGGGGGCGCCGTTTTGCAGTTCGCCTCAGGCAGCAGAGAGGCTAGGTTCACCCCTGGGTGTGAGGGCTACTGACCACTGCATCCATCTGTCCTCTAAGTCAGTTCTAAAAATAAAAAAAAACACTTTGTTACAAACTAAAGCAATTACTCTTTTTTTTTTTGTTGCTAATTATTTGAGTAGCTAGCAGGGGACCCATCTCCAAATGGGTGTCCTGTTGTATATGGAAATTTCTATATTAAATATGGCGCGGTGGCAATTCATAGCCAATGGGAACACAGTAGCCCACACCAATCTGTTCACACGGGGCGCGGACTACAGCACGCTGTGGCACTCCTACGGGAAATCATAGGTGACGCTGATTCCATCACTATTGCCCTATCACACGCCACAACACGGAAATATCGCCTTCATGATTGAGGCTGATTTCAGAGCAGTGCTCAGGATTCTGGCGACAGGTGAGAGGCGATTCGTCGCTGTGAAATTCCCCAAACACACGCCGCAACTGTGAGGCAATTTCACGGCGATTGCTTCGGGGCGACATATCGCCTTTAGGATTGTCAGCCGATATTGCGGCGTGTGAAGGTACCATTAGAGTAATCTGTCCAGATCTCTTCAGAGATCCTACATTAACACAGACCACAATGTCTTCAATATTAAGAGACTGTCTGTAGGAAAAGATCGGGGTTGTTTAAATTCAGTGACATGGCATAGACAATTACTCAACATAGGCCAATTACGGTAAATAATGCCGGTAATTGGTCCACTCTGTTTCACATACGTAGACACAAAGAGAATCCTGTCCAAGACTTTAGATTTACGTAGCACATCAAGGAGGGAGCAGCAGGATAATGATTCAACTTTCTTTCGATGTTTATGGAGTAGATGTGTAGGATAACCACCTTCAAGAAATTTAGTGGACATGTGGACAGAACCAATAAACCGCCTAATCTGATTCATTACTCACTAATAAAGAAACAGACTATAGGATAAGGAGGAGAGGATAGATGAGATAAGATTATTTTTATCAGTCAGTTTTAGTAAACACTGATGTCCGCAAACCAGAGTCCAATGCTCAACATAAATTAGTACATCCCTTTGAAAAGTAAGACACTATTTTTAACGCACAACATGAAAGTTAGGGCCACGTCACACACACAGATAATTGTTTGCAGATCTCTGGTTGCAGTGAAATCATGGACACATTGTTCCATTTATACATGGCCACAAAATGGAGCAATGTGTCCATGATTTCACTGCAACCAGAGATCTGCGAACAATATCTTAGGTTAACCTCTAATGACCGCTGTATCGTATTAAAATGGCTGCAGTTAAGAGTACTGTATGTAATGCTCCCCCAGCGTTGGAAAATCTCTGAGGTTTCAGCTACCAGGGGTAGCGGAGACCCTGGAGATTATAAATTGTGCCTTTTTTTCATTTCCTAATCACATGATCACTGGTATACACCATATACCGTTGATCACATGAAAATACATTACATCGCTGGTAAAAAAAAATTATTTCTCTGTCATCTGACATGGTCAAACATGTCAGATGATAGAGAAATCTCCTCCCCTGCTGCACCAAGGTCCCCCATTACTGCTAAAGTCACCCCGTCCCATTTCCAAATTGTCGCCAACCATGGCATGCACAGGAGAAAATGTCTGATTGCCCCCCCCACCCTCTGGTCTGCCTCCCATCCTCCGGTATCCCCCAAGCAGTACCTCTGTCCCTTTGATTCACTCTGATCATCTGATCTTTCCCCCTGCATTCCCCAGTGACTCTCCTCTTCTGCCGACTTTCGGAAGGATGGTGGGCTCTGGGAAAGCAGACACTGCTCTGCTCTGCCAGGGGAATGACGTGTTATGACCTTAGTGAGGTCATTGTAGTTTAAGGTCCTCTGGTCACACAGGGAACATGATCCCATGGTGATCCCCACTGCCTGCTTTGGAAACCCTTATTGACCCAGGAACCTGAACTGTAATGACCTCACTGATGTCATCACATGTCAGTCTCCTGGCAGGGTGCCTGTTATGGAGGCATCACCCATGTGCTGTAATATGCTGTAAAACTGAAAATCGTTGAGGGATCTTCAGAATTTTTTTCTTCAATAAATTGGGTAAAGATGTTTTTTATTGGGGAATATTGTTACAAAATGTTTTTGTGTTTATTTGTGTCTTTACTGATTTGGTTAGTAATGTTGGATATCTGATTGACACGTCGACATTACTAACCTCTGGGCTTGATGCCAGCAGACATTACCCAACTGGCATCAACCTCAAATACCATTACCTCAACTGCAGCAGGGCAGAGAAAAGAGCAGGGGGGAGCGCCAGGATTGGTTCATCTTATGGGTGCGCCAGTTCTGGGGTGGCTGCAACCTGCTATTTTTAGGCTGGAAATGGCCAATTACCATGGTCCTTCCCACCCTGCGAATACCAGACCTCAGCTCTCAGCTTTACATTGGTTTTTCAAAATGGGGGAGACCCTACGCCGATTTTTTTTCAAATTATTATGTAAAAATAAATAATTTGAAAAAAATAGCATGGGGTGATCTCTGTTTTGGATTACAACACCATCATAGTTTTGGGGGTTGATGCCAGCTGGGTAATGTCCACTGGCATCAAGCCCAGAGGTTAGTAATGTTGAGGCATCAATCAGATACTTGACATCACTAACCAATTCAGTGCGGGTACAAATAACCACACCAATAAATATTTTATTTGAAGATAAACTCTCAAAAATATTTCACTTTCGACAATTTGTTTTAAAGTAAAAAACATCTTTTAAAATATTACCATTCCACCAAAAATAAAAAAATTAAGTCTGTCGCAGTCCCATGTATAAACCTTGAAATCAGAATTCTGCTAGCATATGGAGGGAACGATCACAGGGTCACACAGGGGCTATTCTGCGAGTTTGAACTCTAGTGCCCTCAGTGACGTCACCGCACGTCGCACGCAGAAGAATGAGAGCTGGGTGATACTTCACTCCTGCACAGGGACCCCTGCGGTTCGCGCATGAGTAGATGAGTTTTAGGGTTTGCCCATACTTGAGCAGAGTACAGTGTGCCTGCGCAAGCAAGAGAGGCATCTGTACAGGCGCAAGATGGGAAAATGGGACATGAATAACCCAGAAGGTATTATCCACATCATTCAGAAGCAAAGGCGGTCAGACTGCAGGAGAGGCGGAACAGATGGCAGGAGAGACAGGATGGACGGCATGAGAGACAGGACAGACAGATCTGCAAACAAGCCTATCAGACCGGTAACAGGTAATTATAATGCAGGGAGGGAGATTTTATAAGTTATTTTTTTGCTGTACAGGGGTAGTCAGGGCTTAATAGCCGCTTTCTTAGAGCATAGGTGCTGCTAAAGATGGTGCTTTTAGTTTAATACACAAAATTCTGGTGACAGATTCACTTTAAGAAATCACCGTTTATAGTCAACTTTCTACTGGCCACAGTTTAATGAATAATAAGACTTGCCTATGGTTAAAAGGAACCGGTCAGCTGCTTTAGCCCTTCTAACCAATCACTACCTGTCCCTGCAGCCGCCTACTACTTTCCTAACCATCCCTCTCTGACCTATATGGCACTTAAAATAGTGGAACAGAACAGTTTTTAAACTTACAAAATCTGTGACGAGGGAGCTTTCCTGACAGAGGGGCAGTGTCTCCAGGGCCGCGCACCCCCGCCTCGCTGCTCTAATTACGCCCCGATGGGCGGCATCATTCCTTCAGGACCGATGTCCTGATTTAAATCTCCCGCCCTGCACTTCTGGGTGTATGACGCGGATGCCGGTTGCCGCGTCACGCCCCGTCATACCCAGGCATGCGCAGTGTGCCGGGTGTCTGAAGCTGGGGATAATTGCCTGGTGACCTTGCGACCGGGGGCTGACACAAGGCCGCCTTCAGTGCATGCGCAGATTTCATGTTGAAGGCGGCCTGGGCATGTTCTACACCGGCACATTGTGCATGCCCGGGTGTGATGTGACGGCCGGCATCCGCGTCATACACCCCGAAGTGCAGGGCGGGAGATTTAAATCAGGGCATCGGTTCCACTATTAAAAATGCCATACAGGTCAGAGAGGGATGGTTAGGAAAGTAGTAGGTGGCTGCATGGTCAGGTAGTGATAGGTTAGGAGGGCTAAAAGAGCTTAAATAATTAGAATTGTGTAGTTTAAACTTTAGCTTTGTTCTTTAGACTTTCATTAGGGTGTGCTCATTTTTGCAACATGGTATTGATTGACCCTACCAACCTATAAGCCAACTCATACCTCCTGATGAACCCAAAGTTTGGGGTATACATGCGACTATGTGCCTATGTGACCCCTCCTGCTCCTTTCTTGGTATTTTAGTGGCATCACGTATCACGGTATATGTAGCATTTAGCACTTAAGATATGCTTTATTATATGCCGCCTTTAATTTAGGCGCTAGTGAGATTATGACAGTTGAATTCATTTGCCACTATAGCTATTAGCACGAGGTTTGCTAACTATATGCAGTCTTTTTGTTAAGGCCACGTTACACACACAGATATCTGTTCAGATATTGGTCACAGATCTCTGGTTGCAGTGAAATCATGGACACATGGTTCCATTTTGTGGCTGTGTACAAATGTAACAATGTGTCCATGATTTCACTGCAACCCGAGATCTGTGAACAATCTCTACACAGATATCTGTGTGTGCAACGTGGCCTTTAGGTGCAGGTGACATGCTGGCACCTGTCATTAGCATTTAGATTTACGGTAAATTGCCACAGCATTTGCTCCTATTACCAGAATTTTGGCTCTAATGAATGCTTGACACCTGGATTAATTTGCCACTCTACGAATTAGCACTTAGGGCAGTGATGGTGAACTCCAGGCCTCGAGTGCCACACACAGTCCAGGTTTTCAGGATTTCCATTGCATTTGACAGTTGGCAATCAAATTACCAACTGTCAAACTCTAAGGAAATCCTGAAAACCTGCACTGTGTGTGGCACTCGAGGCCTGGAGTTCGCCATCACTGACTTAGGGTGTGCCTTACTACATACAATCTTATGCTTAGACTGTGATTTTGGCACCTGCCATACACATTTACATTTAAAGGGAACCAACCACCCCAAATGACCCCCCCGGACTGTTAATATGTGTCCCTACACCCAGCACACACATTTGGGGCAATCGTTTTTGCTAAAAAACTGTTTAGTAGAAGCTAAGATATATGTTTATAAAGTTTAATAACTTCAGCCGGATGGGTGTTACCTAGCTTTGTCCTCCGTGCCTGTCAGCGTCCTCTCCCTCCTCCCTTCAGTGAAGCCGTTCTGTGTAAGCCGAAAATGGCCTGCCTGTCTACTGCTGCCTGATAAATTATGCACGCCCATCTCTGCACCTAAGAGCCTGGCCGCGTCATGAAAGGGGCGGGGCTAGACGCGTCATGCCGGAGCCCGCCCCTTTCATGACGCGGCCAGGCTCTTAGGTGCAGAGATGGGCGTGTATAATTTATCAGGCAGCAGTAGACAGGCAGGCCATTTTCGGCTTACACAGAACGGCTTCACTGAAGGGAGGAGGGGAGAGGAGGCTGACAGGCACGGAGGACAAAGCTAGGTAACACCCATCCGGCTGAAGTTATTAAACTTTATAAACATATATCTTAGCTTCTACTTAACAGTTTTTTTAGCAAAAACGATTGCCCCAAATGTGTGTGCTGGGTGTAGGGACACATATTAACAGTCCGGGGGGGTCATTTGGGGTGGTTGGTTCCCTTTAACCTCTGAACGACAGCCGTACGTCTACAGACGTCGGAAAAAAAGGGTACTAAAGCCTAGCCGTACGTCTTTAGACGTACCCCAGGAAAAAGCCCTGTAGCGCCGCCCGTGGAGCTAATACCTCTAGGGTGTCAGCGTACCGATTGTAGCTGACACCCTAGAGCAGTGATGGCGAACTCCAGGCCTCGAGTGCCACACACAGTCCAGGTTTTCAGGATTTCCATTGCATTTGACAGTTGGCAATCAAATTACCAACTGTCATACTCTAAGGAAATCCTGAAAACCTGTACTGTGTGCGGCACTCGAGGCCTGGAGTTCGCCATCACTGCCCTAGAGATTAGTAATTAGCTGTTTTTGTACCCGCACCTGTAATGTGATGACCGGTAAACACCGTTTACCGATCATCACATTACAAAAGTTAAAGTGCTTTGTAAAAAATGCTTTCACTTTGATCCGACATGAAAACACATGTCGGATCAAAGTGATCCATTAACCCCCAAGACCCTAAGACCCCCTGTGCCTGAGATCGACCCCCCCCGGGCCCCGCGCCGCTGTTAACCCCTGCTGTGCGGCCCAGGGAATGACAGGTCATGAACTCAGTGAGTTCATGACCTATCAGAATCCTCGGGTCACAAGGGGTTAACTGTGCTGTTCATGGTGGTCTCCACATCAGATCACCATCAGTGGTGATCCCAGGATCCCTATGGGATCCCAGGATCCTGATAGATCACCACTGATGGTGATCTGATGTGGAGACCACCATGAATAGCACAGATAATCCCTTGTGAAGCACCTGGGGGTTCAAAGTGCTCACTATGCATCTAAATAAGTTCCTTGGGGTGTCTAGTTTCCAAAATAGGGTCACTTGTGGGGGAGCTCCAATGTTTGGGCACATAGGGGCTCTCCATACGTGACATGGTGTCCGCTAACAATTGGAATTGTAAGTGGATACCATGTCGCGTATGGCGAGCCCCTGTGTGCCTAAACATTGGAGCTCCCCACAAGTGACCCCATTTTGGAAACTAGACCCCCAAGGAACTTATCTAGATGCATAGAAGCACTTTGAACCCCAGGTGCTTCACAAATTGATCCGTAAAAATGAAAAAGTACTTTCTTTTCCACAAAAATTTTCTTTTTTCATTTTTACGGATTCATTTGTGAAGCACCTGGGGGTTCAAAGTGCTCACCACCAATCTAGATAAGTTCCTTGGGAGGTCTCGTTTCCAAAACGGGGTCACTTGTGGGGGAGCTACAATGTTTAGGCACATAGGGGCTCTCCATACGTGACATGGTGTCCGCTAACAATTGGAGCTAATTTTCCATTCAAATTGTTAGCGGACACCATGTCGCGTATGGAGAGCCCCTGTGTGCTTAAACATTGGAGCTCCCCCACAAGTGACCCTATTTTGGAAACTAGACCCCCCAAGGAACTTATCTAGATGCATAGTGAGCACTTTGAACCCTCTGGGGCTTTACAAATTGATCCGTAAAAATGAAAAAGTACTTTTTTTTCACAAAAATTTTCTTTTGTCCTTAATTTTTTCATTTTCACATGAGCAACTGGATAAAACGCATCCTAAAATTTGTTGGCAAATTTCTTCTGAGTACACCGATACCTCATATGTGGTCATAAACCACTGTTTGGGCGCACGGTAGGGCTCAGAAGAGAAGGAGCGCCATTTCACTTTTTGAATGGTAAATTGGCTCCAAAAGTCAAATTGCGCTTCTTCCCTTCTGAGCCCTGCCGTGCGCCCAAACAGTGGTTTATGACCACATATGAGGTATCGGTGTACTCAGGAGAAATTGGCCAACAAATTTTAGGATGCATTCTATCCTGTTGCCTATGTGAAAATGAAAAAATTGAGGCTAAAAGGACATTTTTGTTGGAAAAATTTAAATGGCCATTTTTTGTTTCCACGTTGCTTTAGTTCCTGTGAAGCACCTGAAGGATTAATCATTTTCTTGAATGTAGTTTTGAGTAGCTTGAGGGGTGTAGTTTTCGGAATGGTGTCACTTTTGGGTGTTTTCTGTCATGTACACCCCTCAAAGAGACTTCAAATGTGATGTGGTCACTAAAAAAAAAGGTTATGTAAATTTTGCTGGAAAAATGAAAAATTGCTGATGAACTTTGAACCCTTATAACGTCCTAACCAAAAAAATTTTTTTTTCAAAATTGTGCTGATGTAAAGTAGACATGTGGGAAATGTTATTTATTAACTATTTTGTGTCACATAACGTTCTGGTTCAACAGAATAAAAATTACAAATTTGAAAATTGTCAAATTTTCAAAATTTTTGCCAATTATTTTATATTTTCACAAATAAACACAAAAATTATCGACCAAAATTTAATACTAACATGAAGCCCAATATGTCACGAAAAAACAATCTCAGAATCGCTAGGATCCGTTGAAGCGTTCCGGAGATATAACCTCATAAAGGGAGAGTGGTCAGAATTACAAAAAACGGTCTGGTCATTAAGGTGGAAATTGGCTCCGTCACTAAGGGGTTAAATCACCAGGGCCTGTTATATTCCTATTAGCTGTTACAGTATGTTTACCTATTATATATTAGTATATTATTAGCCGTTGTGCCTTTTTTCCATTGTGCCAGTAATTTGCATTTTATCAATCTATTTTTTTTTAAATGATTATTATTTTTTCTTTGTATGTTATCGAGGAGGAATGATCTGGGGGAGGGTTTATGTTGCCTCCTCACATTAATGGCTGCTTTACACGTCCCGATATTGTCATCCAACTTCGATAAAAAGTCACGTGGTTCGTACATTGTTCGTGCGTTGTGTGGTGTGAATGTACAATTCGATGCAAGAACAATGCCAAAACGATATCGGGGGAGAAATGAGCAGGCTCTCCAACTGCCCGATGGACGATCTGGCAGGATCGTGCTGTGTGACAGCCCAACAACGATTTGGAGCACAACTTCCCCTATCCTCTCCCATGTTAAATGGTCGTTCCCTGGTTCGTGCGTACAAGGGGGTGTATACATCGCAGTTGTATTGCCTGCCGATATCTCCCTGTGTGACATCTCCTATGCGATCTTGGATTTCAGCCAAAAAAGTGCGCACTCCCGTACCATTGTATACAATATCGAAACGATGTTGGGACGTGTAAAGCGGCCATAAGAATTTTTTTTTCATCTCATTCTTTTATGTGTATTTGTTGTATTTTTTAGTCTGATCTTATCTCACCGTTATGTCATTTATTTTATTTATTTCTTTAAAAACTATGTACTGTACTTTATTTTAAATTGGTTGTCCTTATATTTTTTTTTTTGGGGGGGAAGGCATTATTGCTTTATTTTTCCTATTTAAGAATTTTCATCGGTTTTCTATATTGGTATTAAATGAATTTGTCAGGAAAATTACTGTTTTGGGTGTGCAAAATAACAAATCTTATGTGCAATTATTGGCACACATTAGCAGTAGTATTTCTTAGTATAGTATCCCGCAGGAAATGCTTATTGTAATAGGAAACTAAATGTTTTCTGAGAAATCTGTTGGGGTGTACTCTGGAACATTGAAAATGCAATACCAAGGAGAAGTCATGAATGTTTGGAAATCACAGGATGGATAGACATGTTAATGATATGCAAATGATAAATAAGATTTTCGAAACATTTCGATTTTTCAGCATGAAGTATAAGCGTCTTGCATAGAAATACGTGCACTTACAGTACACACCACATCATGTTATGTTCTGCCTCACTGAGTGTACTTGAGCAAGCAAGTCATCAATATCGGTTGCTGGCAGCTGCCTTTGCAATTGTCGACAAATGACATCCCAGATGTGCTTCATGAGAAACAATTCTGGCTATACTGTTGTTATGGAAATCAATATAATCATAATCCAATCAGCTCAGAGCTATTAGTGACCAATGATTAGTTATGTTTTAATATGTTGTAACCAATTAATGAATGATCTTATTCTGTAGTTACCACCCCCAGAATTGTCAGTATACGGTAATTTCATGTGTTCCTAAGTAAACTTAGAATTCTCCCATACTTGCACCCAAGGCACTTGTTATTATTGGTTTGGAAACAGGGGCGGACTGGCCCAGGGGACAGGGTGGCATTTGCCCCCCAGGCCGGCGGTATAGTCCTAGTTTAGGGCCGCCCAGTCAGTGAGAGTGGCCGCAGCCGCCGCTCTGCAGGACCCGGGACTGGAGTGGAGGCAGGAGCCAGTCGGTAAGTCATGGAGCGGACCTACCCCCTCCCGATCTTCACTCGGCCCCAGTAGCACCCGCCCCCTCTCCCTCCCCCCCGCTCCTCTCTTGGCTCCAGGCCTCAGTAGCACCCCACCCCCCCGCTCCTCACTTGGCCCCAGTAGCACCACCCCACTCCTCACTTGGCCCCAGTAGCACCCCCGCTCCTCACTTGGCCCCTCACTGTACAGAGTGGACCGCCTCCCAGGGCAAGTTCAGCCAGCCCCTGTTTGGAAAGCAGACAGTTAAGGAGGGACATATTTTGATGTTCTAACTAAAGCATCCATGACACTGTAGACTATGGAAGCATATTTGGGCTATGTAGACTGATCACAGTAGCATGAGCAACATGGGACCTGGCACACTTTAGATCATTAGCTTTGGATCAAATAGCTTCTGGCACAGTTTGGATCATTCATTCTCTATGGAGCTGGGGGAAAAAGTAGAGTGTTGTGATCATCAGCGGAGTCTACAATCTATCCCACACATTGGCTGCAGCTTCTCACTGAGCAATCCCTTTAAGTCCAGCTGTTTTCTGCAGGAGGACGTAATGATTTTCAGCTTCTAGATCCTCCACCTCCATAGAATTTCATGAGCACCTGCTGCCATATGCAGCCCCAGTAAGGCCTCATTCACGCATCCGTGCAACCACATACTGGAGGCACTAACATACGGAGACACATGTTCACCTATGGTCCCTTTCACATGTCCACATTTCAGCATGGACCATGTCTGTGTGGAGCACAAGCGTGTCCTTGTGCATCACATGGAGACATGTCTGTTTTTGACCGGCAGTACAGACCCATTCAGGTCAATTGGTCGGTGCCAAGAACGTCCTGCACACAGATGTCCTATGTGTGACATCAGGAACCGGATCACTGCTACTGTCGCTGGGGATTCATGGGGGTCGTGACCCTGTCCTGTGGCCTGGGTGTCAGTTGAAAAAGGGGATATGTACAGGGGAGGTTGTCGTGATGTAGTGAGGTGAGCAATTCAGATTGTATCATAGAAATGGATATGGAAATGAACTGTGCACAGTCCGCTACTGCCCCTTGTGGACAAGTGCTGAAACAAACGCAGGGAAGTGGGAAATTCCCTTTTCAGCAAATGTGTTTACTCAGGAAGAGAGAGCAGCAGGAAGTCAGTGCAGATCCAGAGCTGAGCCAGGGGAGACCTGCTTGTGGATGTCTGTTGAAAGAGGGCTACTTTGCCACACCTTGCCAGAAAAATCAACCCGCAGAAGCCCCCGTGACTGATCCTGGGCCACTGGACTTTGGTGCTGTGACTCTGGCCGCTCTGCAAAACCTTGCCCGCCGAGCACCCGGAGTGCATGTGCAGGGGCCATGACCGACATAAGGGAGCCAGTTGTACTGCCGTGATCTCCCTCCTGCTGCTCGGGGTGCCCCGAGACTGAGAGAGACTTCTGTGCTGCTGTGAGCCCCCTTCTGCTGCTCGGTGTGCCCTGAGACTGGGAGAGACTAACAAAGAAAGATTCCGTTACTTGCGGAAGGAGACCAAAGAAGAAGACTGAGGAGTTTCCCCCTTCAGCGCTGCACCGGGACCTGTCCTCGTGAGATCCCCAGGCCTGCGACGTGGGAGCGACATCTTCTTCTGTGATAGACTGGTACGTGATTTTAGGGAAAGTTAGGGAAAGATACCTTCATTGTTGTGTTTTTTTTTCTTGCTGCGTACCCGGAAGAAGTGAAGATCCAGAGACTCTAATATATACAAGTGCGCATATAGTTCGGTTGACTGTGATATAAACATGTTTGACAGTAAAGAAACGTTATTATCGGTTAAACCTGAGTATGGGGATTCTGTTGAGAAAGATCATACACACACACACCCGCGGCCTTACTACCGGTCGCTACATCTGGCGTAGTCGGCAGGATGTGTGATCAACAGAATCTCCTCCCGGTAGTAACTTATAACCAGACTTATACTACGGCCTACAGGTCCATATCCGGTGCCAGCACTCCGAACAGTGACACGGAAAAATTGAAGCCGATAGTAGCAGAGTTGCAGAAACAGATACTACAGCTACAGCTCATGCTAGACCAACAGGCGGACAGGCAAGCGAGAAAGCAACCCAGCCGGCCTATGGGAAGGTGCTGGACATGCGGCGACCCCCGCCATAGGGCAAACCGTTGTCCGCATCCTCCACCCGTGGTCCGATATACCAGAACCAGCAAGTCATGCCCCACAACAGCAGCCACCTTTAAACTAGACTCCCCCGCCAAAGCGGCTCGCTCGGCAGCGGAGATCAGGGAAAAGGGTGTGAAGAGACAGAGCCAGACCGATAAGCAAGTACTGGCCACTCGGGTCCAGGGGACGGTGAAGTGGTTTAATGTCCACGATGGGTATGGCTTCATCAACAGGAATGACACAAAGGATGACGTGTTTGTACATCAGACTGCCATAAAGCGTAACAATCCTCGTAAGTGCCTCCGCAGCGTTGGTGATGGGGAGGTGGTACAGTTTGATGTTGTGAAGGGAGAGAGGGGTACAGAGGCCGCCGACGTCACCGGTCCTGGGGGTGTTCCCGTTAAAGGAAGCAGATTTGCCCCCAACCGGCGCCGCTACCGTCGGCGATCCTACTCTCCCCGGGTAGAAAACGTGACTGAGTTTATTGGAGATATTGTGAGCCCTGAACATGGGAGCGAAGGTGAACGGGGGAATGACGGTTTCCCCCAACAGAGGTCCCTACCCCGCCGGAGATCAATCCCTGTGATATCCACAGCCATCACTGCCTTGGAGCCGATTGTTGTTGACAGGGACTGTCAACCTTTAAGTGGGGGGGTATGTAGTGAGGTGAGCAATTCAGATTGTATCATAGAAATGGATATGGAAATGAACTGTGCACAGTCCGCTACTGCCCCTTGTGGACAAGTGCTGAAACAAACGCAGGGAAGTGGGAAATTCCCTTTTCAGCAAATGTGTTTACTCAGGAAGAGAGAGCAGCAGGAAGTCAGTGCAGATGCAGAGCTGAGCCAGGGGAGACCTGCTTGTGGATGTCTGTTGAAAGAGGGCTACTTTGCTACACCTTGCCGGAAAAATCACCCCGCAGAAGCCCCGTGACTGATCCTGGGCCACTGGACTTTGGTGCTGTGACTCTGGCCGCTCTGCAAAACCTTGCCCGCCGAGCACCCGGAGTGCATGTGCAGGGGCCGTGACCGACATAAGGGAGCCATTTGTACTGCCGTGATCTCCCTCCTGCTGCTCGGGGTGCCCCGAGACTGAGAGAGACTTCTGTGCTGCTGTGGGCCCCCTTCTGCTGCTCGGTGTGCCCTGAGACTGGGAGAGACTAACAAAGAAAGATTCCGTTACTTGCGGAAGGAGACCAAAGAAGAAGACTGAGGAGTTTCCCCCTTCAGCGCTGCACCGGGACCTGTCCTCGTGAGATCCCCAGGCCTGCGACGTGGGAGCGACATCTTCTTCTGTGATAGACTGGTACGTGATTTTAGGGAAAGTTAGGGAAAGATACCTTCATTGTTGTGTTTTTTTTCTTGCTGCGTACCCGGAAGAAGTGAAGATCCAGAGACTCTAATATATACAAGTGCGCATATAGTTCGGTTGACTGTGATATAAACATGTTTGATAGTAAAGAAACGTTATTATCGGTTAAACCTGTGTATGGGGATTCTGTTGAGAAAGATCATACACACACACACACCCGCGGCCTTACCACCGGTCGCTACATCGACACCACCCATGGTATGTGGTCAGTGGGGACCACCACTGCTGCAGAACCTCCGGGGATGATAGGTAGCAGCTGAGATGGGACGGCTCTCCACTTGTAATGTCAATCCCCGGGGCAGTGTAAATAGTCTATGTGTGGGATGCAGGACGATGGGCGCAAGTAACAGGCAGACTCACTGTTTTGTAGTTTTCTCAGTCCTTTACTGGAGCAAATGGTAAGAGCTGTCCACGGAATCTTGAGAGTAACTTGGGGTTATTCTCACCCGAGCGGGTCTTTGGCTCCCTTACTGCACTTGTAATTTGGCTTCTGCTGTTGTGTAAGCTAGGCTGACGGCCCTGTCTCTTCCTGTGAGGTACCAGTATGACAGACAACTCGAGTCCTTTCCTCTACCCTGTTCCTGCGTGTCAGCGTCTCTGAACTCTGTACATTGCTGTGTCTGTGGTTCAGTGTAGCTGGATAATTTGGAATCCCCACTTTCTGGTGTTGACTGCCGGGACATGAGACCATGCACAGTCTCGGACTCCAGTGTCTGTTCTATGCGCCTTTTCTCTGGGGTGAGCACGGAGTTGCTCAGCCTCCCAGGTGTGTTCTTGCTTTTCACAGACCCTAGCCTTAGGCCTGGAACTCATCAGTGGACCCTGAGATAAGCTTAGCACTGCTCCTTCACAGTCCTCTCAGAAACTGCACTCTTCACAGTCCTCTCAGGAACTGCACTCTTCACAGTCCTCTCAGGAACTGCACTCTTCACAGTCCTCGTAGGAACTGAACTCTTCACAGCCCTCTCAGGAACTGCACTAACTTGCTTCTCTCCAGACCAGAATATATAGGGGAGCTCACTCTGAACCCGGGTTTGGTCTCCCCCTTCTGGCCTGGAGGTGTTGGTGTTGTGTGTGTTGCCTGATGAGAATACCCTTTGTTGCTCTCTTGTGACACCAACACCCGGGGCAGTGATGACACTGTGGCACTTTGACCCAGAGGTGCCACATTCCCCCTAAGTGAAAGACAGTACTCTGGGACTGTGGCAACTTTTCAACAAGGTAAACACAAAGAATGAATAACAATAATATGTACAGAGTCTTAAAATATAAAAATTACAAAAACCAATAAATTGTAAAAATTCAAAAAAGAGTTGAAAAAGCAGTCTCTCCGGTGATTAGTCCTTATCCACCGGGGCTGGTGAATATTTACAAAGAGTCTCTACCACTACCAGTCCAGTGGTATGTTATGATCCATAAATAGTTCAAGAATATTCAAAGGTTCTTACAGGAAAGTCTCTGTAGGTACTGGGCTTACTGGTGTCAGGGTTTCATATCATACACACATATATACACAAACATTTTCCCTACGGGTGTCTCGGCTTAGGAGGCCTGGTTTCACTCTTACCAACCCCAGGCATTTTCTTTCCCTAACTTAATATGCATGGGGGATAATCCAGTTCCTCCACCCTTCTGTACACTATGTTTACCGGCTTCTATTCACATTTCTTAACACTAAAACATATGTACATTTTACACCCAACTTTACACTTTAATCTGCATAAAGGGTTTTTTTTTCCTTGGGTACTACACTGTGACCTTCTTACTACCGGTGTACCAGGTGTACTAAGCGTAATGCTGTGAGTTGAGGTGTTCCTTGTAGGTGTCTCTGATTCTGAGTGAGACATAGATCTGACAGCATGATTGGCAAGCTCACTGGGACCAGGAATCTGTTCCTCCTGTGCTTCCTCTACAGGTGCTTCTTCCAGTTCTTCCTCTCTTGCGATTTCTTGTTGCACAGGTTAAGGTACTGGTTAAGGTACTACCACTTAAGGAAATGCAAGCATTGGTACTAGGACTGCTCCATGGTAATTTGTTCAGGTTTTTGTAAATTCTCCTAAAACAGTATGGAACACACCTTCTTCTTTCTTGGGTTCAACTACGGGAGCTGAAGTTTCAGGTGTCTTCAGGGTTTCAGGACACAATTTTAAGTGATCTCTTGATACGGCTGATGTGGGCCTGCCTTCATTTTTACTAATTAGGCACACTTTTGTATTGTCAAAGTTTGATGGGAGAATGGTGTATAGTGTTGGTTCCCATTGGTCATCTAATTTGTTGGTGCGTCTTTTTCTTTTAAGCACTTGCTCACCAGGTTACAATGGAGTTGCTGGGGCACGTTGATTGCAGGCATTTTCCTGTTTCTCTCGAGCTTGCTGGGGACTCTTCTCAACGTATTCTTGCACTTGGTGATACTTGTGCTGCCGTAGAGTATTCCAACTGGCTTCTGGAACTTCTGCGTCAGGTTTGAGAATTCCCATATCCAAATCAATTGGCAGCTTACCGGGTCTTGCTATCATGAGATAAGCTGGGGTACAGTTGGTAGAACTCCCCGGGACATGGTTATACAAGTCTACCAAGTCGGGTAACTTCTCTTGCCATTGGTTCCTTTCTGATGCTGGTAAGGTCTTTAAGAGGTCAATCACTATGTGGTTCATCTTCTCAAATAACCCATTTGTTTGAGGATCGTAAGGTGTTGTGCGGATCTTCTTACATCCATACATGTTACAAAATTCTTGAAACACCTCTGCTTCAAAAGCTGGACTTTGATCTGCTAAGATCTCTTCAGGGTAACCATGGGGTCTGCAAAAGTGAGGAACTGTGAAGACATCCTGGTGAATGGTGCCGCTCCAGGCCCATGCCAGTGAGGAAGCCTAGCCAGTGTAAGGAAGCCTAGAGCGAGGGTCGGAGAAAAGGCGAGGAAAAGAGTGGGGGCAGTGGAACCATACCGGTTCACCCCAGTAACAGACAGAAGCAACCCGGACGCGGAGTCCGAGTCTGCATGAGTCCAGTTAGCCCAGCGGAGAGTATCAGGCTCCTGGCAACACTTGTGGCACAGCAACTACAAAGAGGCAGGGACTCCAGAGAAGTTAGCGGTGCCCAACAGAAGGATCATATTGCCTGCCATACAAGTGAGGAACATAGGAGAGGTCAGGGCCAGGATTTAGTCAGGCCAGAACTTAAACGTACACACAGTACAGAGGAGGCTTCACAACTCATAGGGTGTGGAAATCCTGAACTGATACATGACCACCTGGACTGTACCCTGTATGATACCTTGCATAAACACCAGTAAAAGGTAAAGAAACAAGTCCAGTGTGTGTGTGTCCATCATTGCAGACCCTGATCCTGCCCTTAACACAGACTGCACCAGCATCTCCACCTTCAGAGCCGCCTCTCTGTGTAGAAATCCCATATTCATCATACATCTCTGCCCCGGGGAGGGTCACCATCTAGCTCTAGCTTCCCCATCCTTCATCCCGAAGGTCTGCAGCAGCACCTGTATCATTACCGGACACCATGAGTGGCGTCACAAAGACTTTTTTTCTTTTCAGCGACCACCATGGCCACGGGCCCAGGCACTGGCCGCCTGTGACTACCCCTTTAATTAACGCCCGGGTCTGGGTACCCACGGCCCAGGGGTGGGTCAGATATCTTCCCAGGCAGGCACGGGGCACGCCGGGCCGAGGCTTAGGGGGTAGGACCGTCTATATGAACAAGGGGCTGTTCCGGTGATGTTGGGTGGTCACGGTGACGTGATCCGGCCTGTGGTCCCAGGCGGTCAATAGCAAGGGGCAAACAGTATTTGAAAGGATAAGTAGTAACGCCACCCATAGTGTGTGGCTATAAGGGGCCATTGTTGCAATCGGGACTGCTGGGGATGATGATGGGTGTAGCAAGATAATGAGCCCTCTACGAGTAGGGCTGGTCCCCAGGGCAACCGTAAGTGTAGTGTAAGTGTAAAGTCTCCAGTACCTCCAAGCAGCATCCCACTGTCTTTTCACAGTCACAGTTACCTCTCTGCAGGCACACAATCAGTGTCCACACAGTGCTGGGCTTTACCGGGTCTTTACTCTCAGCTTCAAGTGGTACAATTCACAGCTAGCTCACAGCGGCTCCAGGCTCGTTCAGCAGCTGGGATGGCTTGTCTGTGGCACTCCCTTTCTGGGTACCTTTCGGGCCTACTCCTCCTTCATTCTGTGTGCTGTCACGGGCTCTTACTGTACTACCCTTCAGGTTTACTAGCCCTAGTCCGACGGCTTTTCCTTTACCGCACCGGAGGTTGGGTCTCGGGACATAAAGACCCCGCCGGTATCCGTGGATGGGGCTTAAAGCGTCCTGGCTACATCTGCAGAGCTGGCACTCTGGTCCTAGCCCAGTCCACCAGTGTCCTCGGTCAGGCAGGTTCACTTGACTCCTTCAGTCTTCCCGCGGTCTCGGCCTGGGACCTGGACTAGCCATCGGTGGCATGGGCCACCGGACCCTGGTGTTCTCAGTCTGGTCTCTGTCACTGGTTAGCTGATGGGGTCTCGCTCTTTTAACTTGAACTCCTTCTCCTCACTGCTCTCACCTTTCTCTTCTCACTACCACCACCCACCTCTCTGTGTGTCAGTCTGTTTTATTGGTGTTTCTCCTCCCCTTCCCGGATTCTGTCCTACATCCCACCCTCCACCTATCTCCTCCCACCATCCCGTTGCTAGACTTGAAGTTACATAGCTTTGGGATCGGAGGTGTGTTGGGTGTTGGTGTTAAGTGACCGACTTACCAATTGCAGCTGCTGTGCTCTGTTGTGGCCACCCTTCTGCAGGGGCGCCACACAATCATTCCTAGTCATAAGCCGCTCCAAAGTATAGGAGCTTTACCAATTTTACCAATATAGTCTGTGGTGCTGGGCAGGAGTGTCTGCAAGGAAAATAAAACCAGACTGAACATGAATGTCATCTGAGTGCAGTCCGCTATTTTACTATTTAATGGGTGGGAGAAGCTTTGTTTGTTTTTCTATTTTTGCGTTTGAGAAAAACAGATGCCACAACACAAGGATCCAGCACACTTGTGAACAAGCCTTTTTTCCTCATGTACAACGAAAAAAATCCCACATGGATATTTGCATTCCAACTTGTGTATGATTCTCCAAGCCTCGTAGTAGCATCACTTGGCGTGGCTGCCCACTCCCTGGACAGGAACCTGCAGCTGCATGTATTTCTATGAGGCCGCACACTCCTGTCCGGGAAGCGGGCAGCCAGGTGATGCCACTGTGAGACTTTGGGTGCGTTCTCACTTGCGTATGACTCGCCAAGTCTTGAACATTATTCTCCTGAATCTGCTGATACTGAGTGGAATCCATGCGACCCTCAACTTTAACAAGATTCCCGGTGCCGTCATTGGCCACACAGCCCCAAAGCATGATGGACCCTCCCCAAACTTGATACTGGGTAGAAAATGTTTTTCTTGTAATGCTGTGTTTTTGTGGAGCCATGCATAACGCCTTGTTGTATGACCAAACAACTCAATCTTTGTTTCATCAGTTCACAGGACCTTCTTCCAAAATGAAACTGGTTTGTCCAAATGTGCTTTTGCATACCTCAGGCGACTCTGTTTGTGGCGTGCATGCAGAAACGGCTTCTTTCGCATCACTCTCCCATACAGCTTCTCCTTGTGCAGTGTGCGCTGTATTGTTGACCGATGCACAGTGACACCATCTACAGCAAGATGATGCTGCAGGTCTTTGGAGGTGGTCTGTGGATTATTCTTGACTGTTCTCACCATTCTTCTTCTCTGCCTTGCTGATATATTTGTTGGCCTGCCACTTCTGGCCTTTACAAGAACTGTCCCTGTGGTCTTCCATTTCCTTACTATGTTCCTCACAGTGGAAACTGACAGGTTAAATCTCTGAGACAACTTTTTGTATCCTTCCCCTGAACAACTATGTTGAACAATCTTTTTTTTCAGATCATTTGAGAGCTGTTTTGAGGAGCCCATGCCACTCCTCAGAGAAGATGCAACTAGGAGAACAACTTGCAAGTGGACACCTGAAATAGCTTTTCTCATGATTGGATACACCGGGCTATGAAGTACGAAGCTCAATGAGGTTACCAAATCAATTTAGTGCTTCAGTAAGTCAGTAAAAAGTAGTTAGGAGTATTCAAATCATGAACATCAGAAGGGTGCCCATACTTTTGCACCTATCAAATTTTGAAATAATGCATATTTCACATTTTTGGTTAGTGCAATAAACCTCATTTCAATCCTGAAATATTACTGTGTCCTTCAGTTATTACATATATCACACTGAAATAGCTGTTGCAAAAACCCAATTTTAAACCAAAACAAATGAGTAAGATTAAGAGGGGTGCCCAAACTTTTTCATATGACTGTATATTGCTCAGGAGGACTTCTGCATTACACACACACAGTCTGCCATCTATTTGCTGTGGTAGAGAGCCTCATTGACGGCTCAGGAAATGCTCGGTCTGCCAGGACTTTGGGAAGTTCACTATTTTTCTCTGCAAAGTCTGTCGCATTTTGAGCTCATTTTACTATTTATTGGTGTTGTCACGGTGTATTTCAGGCGTGTTACTGTTTTTGCAAATAAGGATACGCTATTGTGTATAATAAAAAGCTCTCAAATATAGAATTTGGATTAATTGAAGTAATTTCTTTGTTTCCAATGATTTTCAGTGTGATCACTATGTGTCCAAGTCAGATTTGATGCTTTCTGAGATATGACTGCTAGCAGAGGGATACACACCAGTGCAAAATATATTGAGAAATGTAATTATTTATGTGCAAGGGACATTTTCTAGAAGTAGAGATACCAAAAGGTTTTTCAATACCCGGCTCTGACGTCTGTCCAGTCTTTGGTTGTATAAAGTAAAACTTGGCACTCAACAGATTTTTTTTATGTGAATAATTTATTAAAGTGACCATAATGTAGCTCAAATGTTTCAGCCATCAACAGCACACCTTCATTATTGTGACTCCCTTAAAGTACACTGAAGAAGTCAGTCAGGAGAATCCTGGAAGAGTCATGAAGTAGACACATTTACCCAGCGGTGGACACCATGGTATTCCTACCAGTGCTTATGCTGAGCATTGCCTCATTAGTGGCTCCGCTGCTGACTTCGTGACTCTTCCAGGAGTCTCCTGACTGACTTCATTATTGTAAGTCTCTTAAAGCACTCTGAAGAAGGTCCACTGTTAGGCCAAAACATTTGTGCTATATTGTGGTCACTTTAATAAAATATTCACATAAAAAACCCATTGACTGCCAAGTTTTACTTTATAACCTGGAAACAGAGGGGATACAAGGGCGCATTAGGGTTTTATCCTTTTTAATAGGGTTTTATCCTTTTTAAAACAAAGAGAGCTGAAGAGCTCCTATACAGAGAGACAGCAGCACTTCTGGGGTAAGGTGTCAAGGAGGTTCCAGACCCTAAGATAAGACCCTAAGTAAAACTTGCTCCTATACGGCACCAAGCGATGGTAGATGATCCGTGCTGCTGCACTTAAAAGATGAATCCTACAGGGTCTTCAGGGTAAAGGTGTTTATTGCTTCAACGCCTTTCGAGACCTTCCTGGTCTCTTCATCAGTAATACAGCAAACATTTGATCCAGTATGTTACAAATTGTCATTGCTATATACACATCATGCTCCAATCACATTCAGCCACATGGCTGGGGGAGAAAACCTATGACATCACTGTGACCAATGCTTTATAACAACATACACTGCAATATATGAAAACTGCAAATATTCAAAAATACATATGATGGTGAATAACCGAATAATACCAGATTGCTCATCAAAAAAAACAAAAATTAAATATATATAAATAAATAAAATTGAATCCAATTAAAAACACACATAAAAATTATTCACATCCTGCCTCGAAACTCAGACAGGATTTTTCAAATAGATAAAAAGAAAAAATGTGAAAAAAAAAAAAATTATAAAATAATAAAAAATAATAAAAGTAGGTGAATAAATTGAGAAAAATAGAACATAAAAAGGGGAAAAATTATTTTAAAGTGATTTTAAGTATTTTTTTTATTTTTCAATTTTTTTTCTTTTTGTCTGAGTATTTGAAACATATGTCTTTATATTTTTCTTATATATAAGCGATTCTTATAAATATGGAATAACTAATTTAAACATATTTGAATCAGCTTGTTCATAGTTTTAATAATTTTGATAATGGAAAGATAATAGTGACAGATGGAATATCCATTGTATTTATGAGACTAGCATAGCGGAACCACAGTGGCGGATGTACTAAATCTGCTGAACTACGGAGAGATACAATGAGAATCTGAACAAATTTTGTCTGAGTTCGAGGACAGGATGTGAATAATTTTTTTGTGTTTTTAATTGGATTCAATTTTATTTATATATATATTTTTGATGAGCAACCTGGTATTATTCGGTTATGCACCATCATATGTATTTTTGAATATTTGCAGTTTTCATATATTGCAATGTATGTTGTTATACAGCATTTGTCACAGTGATGTCATAGGTTTCCTACCCCAGTCATGTGGCTCAATGTGATTGGAGCATGATGTGTACACTGTGTGCAGAATTATTAGGCAAATGAGTATTTTGATCACGATACTTTTTATACATGTTGTCCTACTCCAAGCTGTATAGGCTTGAGAGCCAACCACCAATTAATTAAATCAGGTGATGTGCATCTCTGTAATGAGGAGGGGTGTGGTCTAATAACACCAACACCCTATATAAGGTGTGCTTAATTATTAGGCAAATGCCTTTCCTTAGGTAAAATGGGTCAGAAGAGAGATTTGATGGGCTCTGAAAAGTCCAAAATTATGAGACGTCTTGCAGAGGGATGCAGCAGTCTTGAAATAGCCAAACTTTTGAAGCGTGATCACCGAACAATCAAGTGTTTCATGGCAAGTAGCCAACAGAAGAAATGCGAGCACAGGCTTCCAGTATCCATTGTTTCAGTTGCTGTACATCTCGCATCTTCACAGCATAGACAATTGCCTTCAGATGACTCCAAAGATAAAAGTCTAAGGGGGTCAGATCGGGAGACCTTGGTGGCCATTCAACTGGCCCACGAAGACCAATCCGCTTTCCATGAAACTATTCATGTAGGAATGCTCGGACCTGACACCCATAATGTGGTCCTGCACCATCTTGTTGGAAAAACTCAGGGAACGTATCATCTTCAGTGCATAAAGAGGGCAACATATCATCATGTAGCAATTTCAGATATCCAGTGGCATTGAGGTTTCCATTGATGAAGAATGGCCCCACTATCTTTGTACCCCATATTCCACACCACACCATCAATTTTTGTGTTCCAACAGTCTTGGAGGGATCTATCTACTGTGGGTTAGTGTCAGACCAATAGCGGTGGCTTTGTTTGTTAACTTCACCATTCACAAAAACGTTTGCCTCATCACTGAACATAATGTTCTGTGTAAACTGAGGGTCCTGTTCCAATTTTTGTTTTGCCCATTCTGCAAATTCAGTGCACCGATCTGGGTCATCCTCATTGAGATGCTGCAGCAGCTGGATTTTGTAAGAGTGCCATTTGTGAGTAGCTAATATCCGCCGAAGGGATGTTCCACTGATGCCACTCTTCAGTGACATGCGGCGAGTGCTACACTGTGGGCTCTTGCTGAATGAAGCTAGGACAACCACTGATGTTTCTTCATTAGTGACAGCTTTCTTGCGTCCACATTTGGGCAAATCCAACACTGAACTTGTTTCTTGAAATTTGGCAAGCAGTTTGCTAACTGTAGCATGGGAGATGGGCGGTCTCGTAGGGTGTCTTATATTCAAATCTGCTGCAGTGACCTAGGTACTGCGTTCACCAGACATCAACACAATTTCTATCCGCTCCTCACGTGTTAACCTCTGTGACATGTCAATGGCTGTAAACAAAGAGAAACTTGTAAACAACTCATGAAAGAATAAAGTTATGTTATAACCAAGCACACCATTGTTTTTCTTAAGAAATTCTCAATATGTTTGATGTATCAAAAGACCCTCTTCCCATTGAAAATAATAAAGTTGGATGCAAAATGGCCGACTTCAAAATAGCTGCCAATGGTCACCACCCATCTGCAAAATTTTTTCCCCTGCCATACACTAATGTGCCACAAACAGGAAGTTGGTATCACCAACCATTCCCATTTTATATAGGTGTATCCATATAAATGGCCTACTCTGTATATAATATATGCATTTCACATTATGTATTAAATTATTGAAATAAATTAACTTTTTGATGATATTCTAATTCATTGAAATGCACCTGTAAAACTAATGAAGAACTGAACAGAATTTTAATAATTGATATTTATAAGACTGTTCAAAAAAGAAAAGAGCGGCACTCCCCGGGTCTTCACTTGCAGTGTTGGAGTTTATTCCAATTAAAACATGGTCATGGGGGGATCAGCAGGGTCACCGTTTTGCGCGTTAGTGCTTCAACGGGTCCTGTGGATTCAATGAACAGGAATCTTAAAGAAATTTGCAATGGACGATTCAGCAACACTAAAGTGAGTTAAAAAACCTGACTGCAATAAAAACAATTTACAGCGACTATCAAAGTAGACCACATTTAATCTACATGGTAGAATCCAGTATATACTGTATGTCATCATGAGATTTATTTATTTCATATTTATTTTAATTACTGCTTATATTCAGAGGAAAAATAGAAATAATAAAGCAGTTCAGTCTGAAATATAAAAGACAAATAAGAGTAAAAATTGTGTTGTGAAAAGGTTAAATGTAAATAGACACAGAGAGAGAATTGCAGTTTTATGCCTTCCCTCTATTTGGTAGATGTTTGTATGATGTGCTATATTTAGGAATGTTGACCCAGTTGGCAAGAAAGTAGAAGTAAGAAAGTTATGAGAATGTATCCTTGTGTGTTACATTAAATCCAAGTTGTGCCTGATTCTCAGGATTGATACTTAACACAGTAAAGAAAGCCAGAGAGCCTCCGTTATTGGGGCACCTGGTACTTTTTTAGAATGTTCCACACAGTTTAAGTCTAATAACTTTAATGTTAAATGGAATCTGTCATCTTATTGACTAAACTGTCTAAGTGTACCTTTACACGCCACAACCGCAGTGAGAAATTTGACCGGCGATATGTCGCCCCGGAACCATCGCCGTCAAATTGCCTCCCAGTTGCGGCGTGTAATTGGGGAATTTGGCGGCGATAAAATAATTTTCGCCTGGTTCCAATTTCACAGCACTGCTCCAAAATCAGAGGCAATCATGAAGGCGACATTCCCGGCGTTTGGCGTGTGAACGGGTGATAGTGATGGAATCCGCATCGCCTATTGATTTCCTGTAGGCGTACCACAGCGTGCTGGAGACCACACCCCGTCTGCGATGATTGGTGGTGGCTACTGTGTTTCCATTGGCTGTCACATCACAGGGCGCCATATTTGAAGAGCTGTCCATTCACCACCACACAATGGCAATGGCGTCATGTAGTAGCCAGCCTTCCAGCGCAGGCTAACCAATCATAACACTATTGCGTTGTCTAATCAGCGTGCTTGGGGTGCGGTATACACCAGTCTGCCACGCCTATGTTCTCGCTGCGCTGAACATGTACGCCCATATTTCTTTGGGGATTGCAGCGTGTGAATCGGCGAGGGGAGTCTACTGGATGTTTCCCACTGTTGGTGTGGCGGCTTCCGGGGCGACGCATCCCCTTAGGTTGAGGGCGAAATTGCAGCGTGTAAAAGCGCCTTCGGCGATCGGAGGCGACTGTGAAAAACATGCACGCGCACATTAGATTGCCTCCTATCACCGCCAAAGATTGCGGCGTGTAAAGGTACCCTAAGGGTGGTTTCACACTGGCGTTTGCAAGCGCTGCGGATGCTGTGGATAAAATTTCTCAAAAATGCAAGCGTAATGCGCACGTATCTTTAACATGGAGTGCGCATTCATGCGCAGAGACATTATTTGGCATGTGTATGGCTGTGTATGCGTACCGGCGCATCTAAATTCCACGGCCGGGAGACACAACATGTTGCATTTTTTGAGTGCTCAAAAAAGCGCAAGCGTCCGCATGCGTACGAATTTGCATAAACTACGCAATATTCTCTATGCGTACGCAATCGAACGCAAGGACTTGCGGATGCCTGCGTTTGGTACGCATGCGTATAAGACAATGCGTATGCTCAGAAAGAGATTAGCCACTCCCTATGGGCAGGATCTGTCAAAAAACCTACCAGAACAGTGCGGATGTCGCAGAAGAATTATTGAAGAAATGCGTGGAAAAAACACGTGCGCATGCAAAAACGCAAACAAACGCATGCATACGCAGCGTTTTTTTGAATGATTGCTGATGACTATGTGTAAGAAAAAGGCTGCATTTGCATGCGTATGCATGCGTTTTACATGCGTTTGCGCATGTACATCTTTCGCAGCACTTGCAAACGCCAGTGTGAAACCAGCCTAACACGTTATGCAGCTTTTCTATACATACTTAGAAAAAACCTTAAAAGGGGTTATCAGGCTCAAGATATTGATGAATTGCCCCTCAGATTGGTTATCAATATTGGTATAATTCTGGCATGGCCAGCAGTCAGCTGTTTTAGGCTATGTATGCACGTTGAGTATTTGGTGCAGAAATGTTATGCACCAAATCTGCATCTCCTGGCAGAAAAACGCACCAAGAATGCAATGTGTTTTTGACGCATTTTTTGCCGGCATTTTTTGTAATGAGGTCAATGGGTGGAAAGGGTGAAAAAGGCAGGCAAAAATGCACCAAGAATTGACATGCTGCAGATTACTTTCTGCACCAACTCTGCAATGAAAAAAATAAGCAACATGTGCACACTTCAGAATTCTCATTGACTTTGCATGCCTGTGGATTGGTGTGCATATTCCTGACAAAAGTGCACCAATAGACCAACGCACTGTGTGCACATAGTCGTACGCTATGTTCACACAGTGCTCTATTGGTTCCCTTTGTACAGATCCGCTATTTGTAGTGAAATGCATTGATGTTGACTGTCCCAGCCAAGTAAATCCATTTCACTATTTGGAATTCACATGCTGCGCTTTTTACGTAACCGCTTTTGGGCTGAAAAGCGGATCCGTAAAAAGAAGTCACATGTCAATTTTGTGGCAATATTTGCCTGCGCTTTTTATTCAGCTCCCCATGCTTCCCCGGTGATCTCATCTCATACCGATGCCAAAGTACCTGTGGAGGACCTTGCACAGCACCACGTGAGAGAGCAACATCAACCCGGTCATATGGCAGGCCGCAGAGTCCTAGAGGCAGCGATACTGCGGCCTCCAAGGATGAGAGGACATCACCGGCGGTCACCCAGCGCGTCGAGGTGACTTAGGCTACGTTCACACACTGCTTCTTTTTTGCACTCTTTTGCGCGCGCTTTTAGCCCACGTATGGTGGCCCCGCAAAAAAAGCACAATAAAAGAAGCAGTGCTTTCACACAGCACGCTTTTTTATGGGCCCGCAGGAGAAGTGATGTCACAGAGGGGAGGAAAAATCATGTTCTTCCTCCCCTCTGTGACATGTCTGCCAGCCCCCATTTGATTTCGCAGTGTTTTACTATACACTGCAAAGTCTAAATTAAAGAAAGCCAGATGTATTAAAAATAAAATAGAATGAATACATATCCTCTGGCAGGTGTTCGGGGAGCCAGGAACCGGCACAACCGCAGGTATCGACCTGCAAGGACCTTGCGTGATGTTATCAGGCGCTGTGATTGGCTGCTCTCGGTCATGTGCTATGCGTGTCATATGACGTCACATATCACATGAGAGTGCGTGGCCAATCAAAGCGCCCGATGACATCATGCAAGGTCCTGCCAGCTTGTAACCTGCGGTTGTCTCGGCTCTCAGTAACCGGTAAAGCTTTGGAAGGGTGAGTATTTAATTTTTATTGTTACACATTTGCTTAACTTTAATTTGGGTTTCGCATTGTATATTAATACATTGCGAAACCCAAATGGGACGGTCATACATGTCACAGAGGGGAGGAGGAACAGGATTCTTCCTCCCCTGCTGTGACATCAGATCCTGCAGCGCCAGCCCCTATGTGAGAAAGTGCGGGCGCAGGTGCGTAAAGAATTGACATGTCAATTCTTTTTACGCCCGCGCTTCCTCCCATAAAAGTGCAGCATATTTTTACGCTGTGTCTGTACGGCAAAGTGAATTTCCCATTCACTTTGCCGGCAGACACAAGGCACATTGCGCATTTTTGAAAAGCGTGCGCAAAAAAGTGCTCAAAAATGCGCAATGTGTTAATGTAACCTAAAAGCCCAGGCTAAAAGTGCTGTGGTGTTCATACACTGCACTTTATGAGCATTCTTGGTGCAGTTTTTGCACTAACAATGGATCCTCACACTACACAGCAAAAACTCTGCGTGTGAATGTAGCCTTAGGCCGGTTTCACATGTACAGTATAAGGTTATGTTCGGTGTTTTGCAGGAAACACCGGACAGAACCTGAGAGGCCCGGATAGAACAGAACCGGAGGGCAAATAAACCCTCTGGTCCTGTTTTCTGACAGAATTGGCAGATCGCAGGGTTCAGGAGCTGTCCCTGCTGAAATGACAGAATTGCGGCTAGCGAAAGCTAGCCTTGGTCATGAAATCTCAGCAGAGGACAGCTCCAGGTGCAGAAGTTCAGCGCGGCCGGTGCTGAGCTTCAGCACCTGCCCTCTGGGAACCTGACAGATTCTCCGTCGTGTCCGGCGCGATCCGGCGCCCTATAGACTCCTGTGTTAGAGAGCGCCGGATTGCGCCGGATCCGGGAGAATCTGGTTTTGCTAAACTTTTTGCGCTGGACACAAAAACGCTGCAAGCTGCGTTTTTGTGTCCGGGACAAAAACCAAATGCAGCCTGATGCTGCTAGACAGGGACAAAACCGGATGGCAAATAGCTGTCATCCAGCCCTGTCCAGCACCATAGGCATGCATTAGTGCAAAATCGGGTCCGGGGCTGTCAGGTTCACACCGGACAGCCCCAGACCTGATCACACCGTGGTGTGAAACCGGCCTCAGACTCCAGCATCCAGATGTAAAAGGTATATGGAGCTTGAATACTATAGCTCCATTCTCTGTGTAGTGGTGATTATCACATGCTGCAGCTCAGCTCCCATTGAAGTGAAAGACCATTGTACAGTGTACAGAGCTGTGCTGTTATGGCTCTGATCACTGTTGACTTCCATCTACCTTCAGATTGAAAACAGCCGTTGGGGAGGTGTCTCAGTCAGAGACCCAACTGACCTGATATTGGTGCCCTCTCCTAAAAATAAGTAATGAATATCTTAAACCTAGACGGTTGCTATAATAATATGGGGGCTGAATTATAATTGACATGTCAAATATGGATTTGCAGTAATATGGTTAAGATTTTAGCTGACGTCGAGAAGAATATTTAACAGTCACTAATATATGGTACCTGCTTGATTGCATTAAAAGTTACTTATCTACACTCTATCTTATTAGCAAAAACATATAAACAATTGAAATGTTGTGAACCAAATAGAATTAGTACTAAAATATATTTGTAATTAATCAGCATCTATCTATATACATATTCACCAGTTTTGCGCTTCTGGCCACTGTGCCGCTATCACGCACTGGCCGGAAGCGCAAAACCCCTGTCGCCGGACACCACCTAACCCCACCAATGCCCGCCGCCCCCCAGCCCCATGTTCACGCTCCCCCGCCGCCAGGGCCGCACCGTTCATTGGACAGTGTCAGCCCTGATTCCCCAGCGGCAGCAGCCAGGGGGAGCGGCTTTACAAAAGGGGCCGGCACCAGCATCAGCGCCCAACTTCCTCACACACGATGCCCGCCCCAGCCTCCCCAGGTAACATGCTGCCGGCGCTCTCTCATTGTAGGCTGCAGGGGCGGCGGGGCTGCAGCCTGCTATCACCTCCCCCCCGCGCCTCAACTAACGCACCAGCCGCCTCTATCATCTGCTCCACTGCCCCCTCTATCATCTGCTCCCCTCACAACCCCCTGTATACTCTGCTCCCCGCACAGCCCCCTGTATACTCTGCTCCCCGCACAGCCCCCTGTATACTCTGCTCCCCGCACAGCCCCCTGTATACTCTGCTCCCCTCACAGCCCCCTGTATACTCTGCTCCCCGCACAGCCCCCTGTATACTCTGCTCCCCTAACAGCCCCCTGTATACTCTGCTCCCCGCACACACCCCTGTATACTCTGCTCCCCGCACACCCCCCTGTATACTCTGCTCCCCGCACAGCCCCCTGTATACTCTGCTCCCCACACAGCCCCTGTTTACTCTGCTCCCCGCACAGCCCCCTGTATACTCTGCTCCCCGCACAGCTCCCTGTATACTCTGCTCCCCAAACACCCGTACAGCCGCCTCTATACTCTGCTCCCCGCACAGCCACCTGTATACACAGCCGCCTGTATACTCTGCTCCCCACACATCCACCTGTATACTCTGCTCCCCGCACAGCCGCCTGTATACTCTGCTCCCCCACAGCTGCCTGTATACTCTGCTCCCCGCACAGCCGCCTGTATACTCTGCTCCCTCACAGCTGCCTGTATACTCTGCTCCCCGCACAGCCACCTGTATACTCTGCTCCCTTCACTGCCGCCTGTATACTGTGGTCCCCGCACAGCCGCTTGTATACTCTACTCCCCGCACATCCGCCTGTATACACAGCTGCGTGTATACTCTGCTCCCCGCACAGCCGCGTGTATACTCTGCTCCCCACACAGCCGCGTGTATACTCTGCTCCCTGCACAACTGCCTGTATACTCTGCTCCCCGCACAGCCGCCTGTATACTCTGCTCCCCGCACACCTGCCTGTATACACAGCCGCCTCTATACTCTGCTCCCCGCACACCCGCCTCTATACTCTGCTCTCCGCACAGCCGCCTGTATACTCTGCTCCCCGCACAGCCGCCTGTATACTCTGCTCCACACGCACAGCCGCCTGTATACTCTGCTCCCCTCACAGCTTCCGGTATACTCTGCTCCCCCCACAGAACCGCTGGTATACTCTGCTCCCCCCACAGAGCCGCCTGTATACTCTGCTCCCCACAGAGCCGCCTGTGTACTCTGCTCCCCGCACAGCCGCCTGTATACTCTGCTCCCTGCACTGCCGCCTGTATACTGTGGTCCCCGCACAGCCGCCTGTATACTCTACTCCCCGCACATCCGCCTGTATACACAGCTGCGTGTATACTCTGCTCCCCGCACAGCCGCGTGTATACTCTGCTCCCCACACAGCTGCGTGTATACTCTGCTCCCTGCACAACCGCCTGTATACTCTGCTCCCCGCACAGCCGCCTGTATACTCTGCTCCCCGCACAGCCGCCTGTATACTCTGCTCCCCGCACACCTGCCTGTATACACAGCCGCCTCTATACTCTGCTCCCCGCACACCCGCCTCTATACTCTGCTCTCCGCACAGCCGCCTGTATACTCTGCTCCCCGCACAGCCGCCTGTATACTCTGCTCCACACGCACAGCCGCCTGTATACTCTGCTCCCCTCACAGCTTCCGGTATACTCTGCTCCCCCCACAGAACCGCTGGTATACTCTGCTCCCCCCACAGAGCCGCCTGTATACTCTGCTCCCCACAGAGCCGCCTGTATACTCTGCTCCCCACAGAGCCGCCTCTATACTCTTCTACCCACAGAGCACCCTGTATACTCTGCTACCCACTGACCCGCCTGTATACACACAATTCATTTCACCGCGCTCCTGATGCAATTGCATCGGGCCTTTTTACTAGTACATAATAAAAGGTACGTGCGCATATACACCTGTCAGTCACTGTCAGCGGACAGGGAGAACCCTCCAGGTACCCACCTGTCTGACGGTTTTCAGTTCCGGAGGGCTATTAAAGTATGTTTTTTCTCTGAAATGTTGCAGCTTTAGAGTCATACATACTTGGCCTGGATAATACAGCCAGTGCCTGATACGTGATGATCACCGTTTGGGCAGCAGGTATCAGCTGTCAGGTGTCGTTTAAATAATTTCTACGATGTTACAGAAGTCATTAAAATAAGTTTAGATTTTATGCCGGTGATTTTTTTCATCCTCCAAGCAGCCTGTGACCCCAATGTAACACATTAACGTGTGTTCAGAAATATCATGAAGAAGATGGGATCTTTCCATTGGACAAGCGTCAAACATCCAAGAAAAACATGTCTATCAATCTTGATGAAAACATGCCCGTTTTCAAGCTCTTTTTGATGTATCCAGCAGTTGGAAAACACAGAATATGAGGGGTGTGTCAGGATATGGAATTCCCTTGCGGTTGAACTCAACTATGTCAGCACGAATTTTACACTGCTTTACTGATGCAAATACAGGTTAGAAAAACCACACATTACGTTATCTAGATAAATGCAATGAAAATACCTGAATAATATTGCTATTTTTATATTCAATTAAACACAAAATACATAAAAAAAAGTAGAAAGAGTAAAAAAATATCAAGTTGTTTGGGCATTTGAAATTAATGACCTGGCTATAGGATAGGTCACCAAGATAGGATCTGTGGAGTTCCTAGCACTCACATTGATCAGTTGCGATTAGCTCCAGTGGTGGCCAGATGTAAACATTGCCTGACTGGGGCAACAAAGGCGCAATAGGGTCTTATCTGCAATTAAAATTGGCAAAAATGGTAATATTCACTGCTCACCTTGTTCGGTTGTGTCACCCACAACTGGTATATGAGGCTATACAACTGCCGCTGGACCCACACTTTCACTGTGCAATGGTGGAGATAGAGCTTCCGAAAGGACGGTGTGTAATGGAACACGCTGCTGTATTCAAACAAAGATCCACAAACTGATATGCAACGGTGTTTATTATCTCTCTCAATGCATTTCGGAGCTGTCCCTGCTCCTTCCTCAGGAAACACCATGTGCAGGGACAGCTCCAAAATGCGTCGAGTGAGATAATAAACACTGTTGCATATCACTTTGTGGTACATGGTGTATTCCTGAGGAAGGAGAAGGGACAGCTCCGAAACGTATTGAGTAAGATAATATACACCGTTGCATATCACTTTGTGGATCTTTGTTTGAATACAGCAGCGCAGATGGTGACACACCGTCCTTTCTGAAGGTGTAAACATTGGACAGAGCCGCACTGCCTAGTTGTGCACATTAACTCCTTTTCAATGTTTATATCCAGCCATGGCCAGAGCTAATAGTGGATGATTAGTGGTGGTGCCAGATACCTGATACTAACACATCCTAGGTCCATTGTGAAAACCCTTCCAAAAAACATTATAAACCAATTCTACCAGTGCTTGTGGTCCAGAGGCCCCTGTACTGGAGTGAGCCACTCCCCACCCCCATCACCCCGATATGAGCAGTATTACATTAGATTTACAATGTACAGAAAAATGCAGCATCTCATCATTCACTCAAGAAACCACCCACTATATTATTACCTTTCACTAACAGCATTCTGCCGGAGTCATCATCCCGAGAGAATTCCCAAGGCAGTGACCTTGCCATTGCAATGCTGGTGCCACAGGAATGAGCATCAGCCGAGAGGCTATGGTAGACTATGGGAATCCAGTGGTTTGAAAGTTTAAACGGCTTGGCAGCACATAGGTGGGTCTCCTGTAGGAAGGCGACATGGATTTTGTTAGATTTTAGATAGTTAAACATGATTGACCTTTTGCCTGGGTCATGTAAACCCTTTACATTTAACAAGCCTATCTTCAGCTCAGTTAAGCAACTTTGTGACATTGTTAAATGACAGACAGGGTAGGGATATGGGGGGGGGGGAAGCGAGAAGGGTAAAACGAGTAAGAGCGAAAGGAAAAGTATCAATAGGAAGTAATCCAATTCTATGGTGGCCGCGCTCCCCGTGGTAATGATTTTAAGAACTTCTTGTCCACAAAAATTTTTTATTACTCAAACCATGCGGGAATATAAAAAACTGATACAACACGTTTCAGCGGAGACAACCGCCTTCCTCAGGACCCAACACAGGATAAATTCGAGGCGAGCAGCAGACCCGGATAAACATCCAAAGCGTGAGGAGGCTTTGGGAAAACCATATGCTTGAAATTTTATGGCAAGAGGTGAGTGCATAAAACTTAATTAAAAGGGCACCAGAGAGTTACATTGGTAACGCACTTAGATTGGCGCCGCATGTTTGTTTTTTTATATATACACTACAGGGAATCACCTTACTTCGAAAGGAAAAGTATGACAGAGATGAAAGGAGAAAGAAGAGGAAACAGTAAACAGAAAGAAGAGTCTGAATCTGTTTAGTCCGGTCAAAGCCGGAGAACCGAATCCTCACAGAAAAAGTAGGAGGATCCTAGGGGTCGTAGACAACCATGGAGTAGCCCATTGCAGACCCGGGACATATTAACAGTAAAAGTTAACAAATAAACCCAATGAACGGTATCATAACAACCCACCCCCATCCATTCCTCTTTCTTCCCCGTTACTAAACCCCTTCAACAGAGCTCGTCTAAAGTTCAATAGTCATATCCCATATATATTTCAATAGCATGGTAGAGGTAATTGGGAAAAAATGGAAAAAAATAAAAAATAAAAAAATAAAAATGACTAAACACTCTTTGGTCCGTGTAACAGTCCAAACAAAAGTGCAGCCAACGCACCGATCTTCACCACCAAAAACAGATCGTCAGCGCATGGCCAAATTATTGGCATATAGGAAAATGAAAAAATTAGAAAAAGAAAGAAATAATGCCATCCTCTCAGGTCAGGGGACCCTCTTGGGATGTTCTCCTCCTTCGTCTTGGTTGGTCAGTTGAGGTTTTGCGAGACAGATTTCTGGACTTCACTCGGTTGGACGCTGTGGCCCTGATGAAGCCGTCCAGCGAGAGCCAGTCCGGAAGCGGGAATGGTGCAATGTTCAAAAATGCAAATAGGCCATCCAAGTCCTCCTTAGTCCACAAGTAGTAGAACTGGCCTTCTTGTCGTACAATCAGATGAAAGGGGTGACCCCAAAGGTACGAAGCACCTGTTTCTTTGATATTCTCAAGAAGGGGGCGGAGCTGACATTGTATATAGAGCGTGCGTCTGGAGACATCTGGGAACAGGAGTATCACAGCATCCTCAATAGTGAATATACCATAGGACTAGACAGCTTCAACAATGGCATCCTTATCTGTAAAATTGTGGAGCCTGCAAAGGACATCCCGTGGATTTGCAGTATTAATAGAACCAGCACGTGATACTCTCTGCAGCCTATCAATCTTGTAGGTAAACCCAGGGGATCTCTGTGCAACCAGATTAAGGATCTCTAGAGTCTTCTGCATAAGGGTCTCTGAGGTAATAGACTCAGGGATGCCTTTCAGGCGGACATTATTCTGTCTTTCCCTATTTTCTTGATCATCAGATTGCAATGTAAGTGCCACAATGTGGGAGAGAGAACAGACAACTTCTTCTTCTAGGTTTCTCACCCTGGTCTCCAGGGCAGATACCTGTTGTTTTCTCCCTGAGGGATTCTATGTCTTTAGTGATAACACTCAGGGCCCGTTCTTGTGAGGCTTCCAGTTTTTTAACTACAGCCTCTAGGTCCTGCTTGGAAGGCAAGCTTGTATAAGGTCTCTTATGCTTTGCAATTCAGACTGAGGGCCACGTGTATGTGAGGAAGGTGACACCAAGACACTACAGCCCCAGCTCCCTGTATTCCCTCTGACTCTCCCCTCCCCTCCATATTGTCCAACTGTTCTCCAGATGCAGTATCGGTTCCTCCATATGATTTCCCCCCGTATAGTGACTTATCTGCTGTCGGTGCAGGGCCCTGCTTGGCGCAAGGGCTTCTCTGCTGGAGTAGTGAAGCAGGAGCGCCTTCTGCAGGGAGCTCGGCACCATTACTGAAGCGCTTCCAACAACCCCGCCGGCGGTTCCAGACAGTCTGGATAGACCGGAGCCTCCTCCCGTGGAGTCAGAGAACAAATTATGGCTCAGGTTGGATTCCGGCTTCTTTTGCCAGGACATCACGGGCGGTAGAAGGCAAGTGGGTCTCAGTTTCAGTCCCGGGTCTGCATAGCTCCGGAATCCCGCGTCTTCACACAGCCATGATCAGGCCATGCCCCCCCACTACATTATTACATAGATTTACAGATAAATGTAATATTGCATCTTGGTGAACAGTGGGCCACAGTATTACTGGTGGGCTCTGGCAGCTCAGTCTGATACTGGTTGTAATGATGTCTTTGGTGTTTGAAAGGAACTAGAGAAATCCATGTAAAAAGATGTTCTCCAGCTGCCTAAATTGAATCGAGGACCCCAAAGCTGCAAAGCAACAATTGAGCTTTTGTGTGGCCTCATCAATTGGTGCCATGGACCACTCCAAACATATTTTGTTTTTTTTTTTTTTTTTGCTCATACACAGCAGGGCCGGAACCAGGGGTAGGCAGGGTAGGTACCCACTAACAGCATATCCTTCTGCCTCCCTCAGTGAAGCACACTTTGGGAGGGGGGGAAAGTTACATTTCGGAATGCCTTTCGGCACTTTGACGGCCGATGCACAGGCTCAGTGAGCAGTGTTAGTCACTGCAGATTATGGTCATAAATACTGCACCATCATCACTAGATTAATACCTCACCAGATCCAACAGCAGTACATGAATGCAGCAACAGAAATACAGTTAGTGCAGGAATTCAATACAAGAAACACCATCAGTACATCAATACATAAACAGAAACACCATCAGTTTTGTCTCGCAAATGACAAAAGTACAACAATTAGTCTCAATCCCCTAATAAGCCAAAACAAAGGGGAAACATTTTTTTTTAAGCAGGGGTACCTATGCACCCTGTTGGAGAGCCCCTGATCCAACTAGGCGTGGTCATTTCCCAGGTGATCCAGATGAGTGCAATCTCGCACCAGATGTTTAGCTGGCCCACAGAGAAGGCACAATCTCTGTTCCCTGCGGTGTACCAGCATGTCTTTCTAGGAATCAGCCAGTTCATCCAACAACATGCTTCGCAAGGGAGCATAATGCCACCATACCTTATTAGATCACCATCTTAATTGAGAACAATGTTCTTTTGCTAGGTGGCTACACTAAACAAGTGCTCTGAGGTTAGATTTGGCAACAGTGGTTCTATCTGGTTCATCATAAATGAGCCACAATTCGCTAAAAATTTCCTTAACAGCGTTATGGGCCAGGGAGTCATCTACCAGTCCCATATCTGTGGATCCGCCCCTAAGTAAGGCGATAACAAGCCCTACCTGAGACCTCTTGTCCCTCGAACACATGGGTCTTTGGTGGACATTGCTAGAAATGTCATTAACAACTTTCCCAGCATTTTTAAAAATGTTTGCAATCCCCTACAAAAAATTCTGGCAAAAGAACCTTAGGCTTAGGGGATGCCTCTGCCCCAACACAGGGTCTGGTACATGGAGTATAAGAGGTATCCCAGAAGGGAGTGCTTTAGTAGTTAATTGAGCAAGGGTTTGGGCACGATGCCCTACAGTAGCAGCCAAATCCTGGAACATGCTAAAGAGATTCTGTATCAAATCCACCAGCTGCTCAACTGGATCAATTCAATCTGAGCTGATTATCATGTAAGGCTGGGTAATAGTGAATAGGCCTACTGCAAGTCATCAAATGAAGTGTATCGGTCTCATTGTGCGCTAGACATCGGCCTGCCTTGCATGGTTGAGGGCCAAGTATACTCTTCACCTGCCTACCAGTCCTAGTAAGGTGGGATTTTAGCAAAGCCCTTCCCAGACAGGTCAAACAAACCTGAACCAAATACTTAATGCAAACCACAATAACTAAGAGGAACAATGAATAACCAAGAATCAAGACCAAAGCATGAACCACCTCAAAATCACAGAAACACTAACCTTAACCACCCAACATAACTGAAAATAATTTGCAAAGACCAAAGGAAATGACAGGCTTTAAATCTGTCTTCTAGCAGTCACCCGACCACTCTGGGGCATTGCCCAATCTCCACCCACAGATCACAGAGACACTGGAACAGGGAGTAGAGAGTAATGGAGGGAACCTACCTCCAATTAACTGCTCCAGAACTAAATAAACGAAAGAGATAGTATAAGGTAGTGTTCAGAAAAACTCACCGACTGCAGCCAAATGCATCATCTCCTACATTACAAAACTAGAGAAGAAAACAACAGAGTTCCTCTCGTAGTCACCTACAATCCAAGTCTGGAGGTGCTAAGAGGAGCTGCACGGAAACTGCAACCACTCCTACAAAAAGATGTCTGACTAAAATCAATATTTCCAGATCCCCCACTCTTGTGTTTTAGACAACCTCCGAATCTAAAAAACATCATTGTCAGAAGCGCCCTGCCCTCTCCAACAGCAACAGGAACCTTTCCCTGCAAACACAACAAGTGCAAAACCTATCCATCTATAATGAAAAGGAACAAGATAAAGATTCCTGGCTCTCATCAGAACTACAAGATTCCAGGTAACTTCAGTTGCATCACAATCAATGTGGTGTATTTAATTATATGTACCAAATGTCGAACAGATGTCATGTACGTAGGGGAGACCAAACAAAAATTCAGGACAAGAACGAATTCTCATCGCCACGCAATAAAAGAAAAGCAGTTGGATCTACCTGTAGCAAAGCAATTTTGCAGCCCTAACCACAGTGAAATTGATATTAGTCTGCTCATTTTAAAAAGCAACTTCAAATCTCAGAAAGAGAGAAGAATTTGGGAATACAAATTGATAACGACCTTTGACATATTCAGAACAGGATTAAATGTCTCACATGGATTCATGCGTTTTTATATAAAATGAAAGGGCATTTGGTGATATCACATCTTCCAACAGACTCTAGTTAGAGGACAATGAACTCGTGGCACTTTTTATGCGAACTGTCTCGCATCGATTTATAGCTTTCTACAACTCATTGAAGGATCTTCAGGTATCCACAGGCCACTAATGATAGAACAATAGTACAATTGGTTCCTCTTATCTTGGAATTTTGACTTTGTTTTCCCAGCTTCTCTCCCCCTCCCTAGCCTGACTCTGATTTACGTCACCTGCCGTATTTACTACATCATCTAACCCTGCTTATGTATATACTAGCTGTGAGCCCGATGCAAATGCATCGGGATTCTAGAACGTGCATTAATTTGATTATAGTAGATAGCTGTTAGCCTGATGCAAATGCATCGGGTATCTAAAATATGTTTATTGTTTTTTTAAAGATTTTTAAATAATAATGGCATCATCAATAGCAATAATATAAGCAATAGCATTATTATTAGCAGTAATAGCAGTATTAATAGCATTATTAGCATTAATAATAGCATTAATAACATTATTAATAGCATTAATAGCATTATTAATAGCATTAATAGCATTAATAACATTAATAATAGCATTAATAGCATTATTGATAGCATTAATAGCAGTATTAATAGCATTATTAGCAGTATTATTAGCATTAATAGCATTATTATTAGCATTAATAGCATTATTATTAATAGCATTAATAGCATTAATAACATTATTAATAGCATTAATAGCATTATTGGTAGCATTAATAGCAGTATTAATAGCATTATTAGCAGTATTATTAGCATTAATAGCATTATTATTAGCATTGATAACATTAATAATATCCTGAATAGCATTATTAGTAGCATTAATAGCAGTATTAATAGCATTAATATCATTATTATTTGCATTTTTATTTTATATTAATATATTATTAATTATATTATTTTGTATATTAATTTTTTATTTTAATGAAAATTATTTTATTTTATTATATTTTAATTACTTAATGTAATTAATATCTTAATTTAATATATATTATTATTTATTTATTTTTGTTATTATAATTTTTTATTTTATTATTTATTTTGTTTTGTTTTTTTACTATTTTTTATTATTATTATAAATTTATTTATTATTATTTTAAGTGAATTTATTTGTATTAAGATTATTTTATTTAAAAACCGCATCTGCGGCGCGGTTGCGGTAATCCCCATAGAAAGTATAGGGGGACTTGCGGCAGGTGCGGCAAAACCGCACTTGCCGCACCTGCCGCAAGTCCCCCTATACTTTCTATGGGGATTACCGCAACCGCGCCGCAACTTGCACTTGCGGCGCGGTTGCGGTAATCCTTATGGGGATTACCGCTACCGCGCCGCAAGTGCTCGCACTCAGCCAGCGACTCGCAATGCGGCGCGGTTGCGGTAATCCTTATGGGGATTACCGCAACCGCGCCGCAAGTGCTCGCACTCAGCCAGCGACTCGCAATGGCCTGGCGGCCATTGCTCGCTCTACCTGAGCGGGAGATCGCTAGCTTTGTGGCCGAGCCTCTGGTTCTATTTTCGGCCAGCGACTCGCAATGGCCGCTTCGCGGCCATTGCTCGTACTCAGCCTGCGCGAGCAATGGCCTCGCGGCCATTGCTCGCGCAGGCCAACGTGACATAGTGACATAGTCACGGTCTTTGCCGGGGTCCGACACGGAAGTGCCTACGGCAATTATATAGTAGATGTATGTGTCTTCAGAATTTTTGTCATTTAGCCTGATGAAGGGGCCATAGTGTCCCAAAAGCTTGCTTCACTTACCATCTTTTCAGTTAGCTATTAAAAGGTATCAACCACTGAGGACTCTTAGATTCCAATATTTTTCTATCTCCTGGCTAACATGGTATAAACATTTTTTAGCTTATGTCTCAAAGGTGACACCCCGCCCCTCATGACCAATGAAGGGCAACGCGTGACCCACCAGAGAGCTGGAGCACACCCAGGAGCACGAGGAACTCGCTCAGATAAGGAGCTATCAGTCCTGACACAATGGCCCTACATTATGCTACTCTTAGATTAGGTGACAAAAAACTGGTGACAGATTCAATTTAAAGGACTGCTCCATAAAGTAGGCCCCATTTTAAAATAAGAATACTTCATTGTCACTCTATTCTAACTATGTCAATCTTTAGCACTACAGCGAAGTATAAGTTCTTTTTATTTTATAAGTAGTCTAATTTACTTAAAAGGGAGTAACCAGATAGCGGACAAGCTCTTTTAGTATAAGCAGTTTTGGTGCATTTTCAATCCAAAAGTCATGGAAAAAGCAGCACTGCGATTTAATATTATTATTATTTACCGGCCTTCAGTTTGATCTCGTGCCAAGATGAACAGTCTGTGGGAAGATCGATCTTGCACAAACCTAGATAGGTCCACTAGGGTCTTGTCCGCCATTAACTTGTCAGTATCAAGCCATTGGTTGGCTGGTCTTTCTCTTCACCTTGTACCTTCTATTCTCCCTACCATAATGACTTTTCTCTTCATATGATATTTCCAAAGTAGACAAGTCGTAGCTTGGTGATCCTTGCTTCAAGTCTCATGCCCGGCTTAATTTGTTCCAAAATGGATTTATTTGTTCGTCTTGCAATCCATGGTATTGATAACATCTTTCTCCAGCACCACATTTTGAAGGTGTTGAGTCTTCTTCTAAGGTAAAATATGTATATGTTTGTACCATGTTAGCCAGTAGACAGAAAAATATTAAAATGTTAGAGCTCTCAGTGGTTGATACCTTTTAATGGTTAACTGAAAAGATGGTAACAAATCGCAAACTTTCGAGACAACTAAGTTCTCTTCTTCAGGCTGGTATAAGAAAGTCTGATGTAGCACATAAATATATACACAACTTGACATGGAATACTGAGATTCTTAAGACAAGTAAGATGGAGCAGAAGAGGAATGAGATGGGGTGAAATGGTTATGGTAGTAAATATTGGAACAGTTCACTGATAAGAAGTGTCAAAGTTTTATTGTTCTCTAACTGGGGTATGTTCAAAGATTTGATACCCCAAATGCATTTTCAATTGATGTAAAAAGACACGAATCCCTGTGAAATATTCATTCCTGCTTTGCATGTGTCAAAGATTATCATCAACTTGTAATCCCAAATTCTTCTCTCTCTCTGAGATTCGAAGTTACTTTTTAAAATGAGCAGCTTCATGTCTATTATACTGTAATCAGAGCTACAAAAATGCTTGTCTACAGGTAGATCCATATGCCTTTCTTTTATTGTGTGGCGATGAGAATTCATTCTTTTTCTAATTTTTTGTCCTGTCTCATCTACATACAGACCCCCTGTTGTACATTTGGTACATATAATTAAATACAGCACATTGGTTGTGGTGCAAATAAAATTACCTGGGATTTTATAGTCCTGATCTATGCTGGGAATCTTTATCTTGTCTGTTGCCATTATAAATAGACAGGTTTTGCACTCTCTGGTTGCAGGGAAAGGTTCCTGTTGTTGTTAGAGAGGACAGCGAGCTTCTAATTTAAATTAATGTATTTATTTATATGTACCAAATGTAAAACAGGTGGTTTCTATGTAGGTGAGACAGGACAAAAACTTAGAACAAAAATTTATTCTCATCGCCACACAATAAAAGAAAGACGTATGGATCTACCTGTAGTCAAGCATTTTTGTAGCTCTGATCACAGTACAATAGACATGAAGCTGCTCGTTTTAAAAAGTAACTTTAAGGGACACTTTACACACACCAACTTATCTGTCCTACTTCTGACCAACTTACTGGTTGCAGTGAAATCATGGACACATTGTTCCATTTTGTGGCTGTGTACAAATATAACAATGTGTCCATCATTTCACTGCAACCAGTAAGTTGTTCAGAAGTTGGACAGATAAGTTGGTCTGTGTAAAGTGGCCCTGAGACTCAGACAGAGAGAAGAATTTGGGAATACAAACTGATGATGACCTTTGGCACATTCAAAGCAGGAATGAATATTTCACATGGATTCATGTCTTTTTACATCAATTGAATGGGCATTTGGGGGTATCATATCTTTGAACATACCCCAGTTTTAGGACAATAAAGCTTTGACACTTCTTATCAGTGACCTGTTCAGATATTTACTACCATAACCATTTCACCCCATCTCATTCCTTTTCTGCTCCATCTCACTTGTCTTAAGAACTGCAGTATTCCATGTCATGTTGTGTATATATTTACGTGCTACATCAGACTTTGACTTATATCAGCCTGAAGAAGAAAACTTAGTTGTCTTGAAAGTTTGCTATTTGTTACCATCTTTTCAGTTAGCCATTGAAAGGTATCAATCACTGAGAACTCTAGGATTTTAATATTTTTACATCAATTAAGGAGTTTTCAAGTCTTGGACCAACCACTAATCAAAGGACAATAACACTAATGTGGCGCCCCTCCATGTAGGTGCCACAAAAGGGGTACTACACCCATAAAAGCGGTGTAGTGACCCCACTGCAAGTGGAACTATGGCCAGTAGGTGGAACCCGAGAACTCACACCCCACACTAGTCAGCAGGTGGGAGGGACACTGGGAGGAGATATAGCAGTCCCCAGGGGGAACTAGTGAGAAGTTGGTGAGAGAGAGAAGTTGGAGTTGGTGGGAGCCAGGCAGTCGGCCTGGAGGGAGCAAGGAGGGTCTCCTCGGCTGAAGGACCCAGGAAAGCGAGAAGAGATCGCAGAAGGAAGGAAGAGAGAAAGAAACTCAAAAAGGGAGTTCATTCTAAGTGGGGAATAGATTAACCAGAGAGTTTGCCCCAGGAAAGAAAACGGGTACTGGAGCCCGCACCTGTGAGTTCCTATAAGGCTCACAGAAATCCAACGACCGGGGTTATCTACAAATACGATCCCGACTCCCAAAGAGCCCAGAAAGAGGGGAATCAGGAGCAGCAGGACACTGCAGGATCCAGAGAAGGTTCACCAGACGGGTACAAGGGAGAGGAGAACAAGGAACAGCAAGAGGTCAGACTAGTCTTTAAGAAGCCAGACTTCACCGCCACTGGGAGGTAAGGGAAAGAAAGGAACAGGAACGGCACACAGTGAGGGATCCATCTATCAGCCAGATATTCCACTTGCAGCACCCGTAGCATTTGTCGTTATAACATCTACTGCACTGAAAGACTGCAACGATGACTAAAAGTTTTCCAGTAAAGTACCCGGTGAAGTAAATTGCCGACTCTACTGCATCCTTTCTTGCATGAACTGTTTCCTTACAGAATCGCTGCCCCAGCGGTCCAGTCCTGCCTGCGGGGGACTACACCATCACTGCCACAATACCATCGACCACCGGAGGACTGTAGCGGCGCTGGTGAGCATCACCAGGTACTGCAGGTGGCGTCATGAACTTATATACTTTATTTTATTTTACTTTTACCATTGACCACCAGGGCCACAGCCTCGGGCAGCCACCCGTGACATCCTATACCGAGCCTGAGAGCTGAGTACCCTGCCCTGGGTGTGTCACTAACTATGCCTCTTATCTCTGAACTCTAATTTTACTTCCCCAGCTGCTCTTCCCCCCTCCCAAGACTGACCACTATATTTTGCTTCACATGACCTGTCTTATGTACTGCATTATCCCTCCCTGTATATGTCTGTATATACAGTATGTGTGTCTTCAGAAGTTGTGTCATTATTAAATCTGATGAAGAGACCATAGAGCAGGGGTGGGGAACCTTTTCTCTGCAAAGGGCCATTTGGAAATTTAGAATATCATTCGCGGGCCGTATAAATTTATTAACTTAAAAAACATTGCTAAACTTACATCTGCTGGCGGTGTCGGTGAGGAGAAACAGCTGATCTGACAGCTGTTTGAATGTTCCCGCGCCGACATCTCCTCTCTGTGTGGGCGCAGGAGATTCAAACAGCTGTCAGATCAGATGTTTCTGCCCGCTGACAACGGTCGGAGCTTACCAGGGCCCGGAGGAGATCTCTGCCGCTGATCTCTGTCTCCGGCCCGCCTCCCGAGCGTGCTGATTGGCTGGCCGGGCGCCATAGTGATGTGTCCGCAGGCGGAAATTCTCCGCTGCAGACACATCATTATGAACAAAAATGACCCTGCTTTCACTGCATTTGTGTCTGCATGCCCTCTGCATGCAGACACAAACGCAAATGTGAAGGTAGCCTAACCCCATTTCTGGGGCCTGAGGTATACTGCACATGGGTAGATAGAGCCTGAGGTAGACAGCACAAGGGTAGACAGAGCCTGAGGTAGACGGCACAAGGGTAGGCAGAGCCTGAGGTATACAGCACATGGTTACATGGAGCGTGAGGTATACAGCACATGGGTACACAGAGCATGGGGTACACAGCACGTGGGTACACAGGGCCAGAGGTATATGGCACATGGGTAGACAGAGCCTGAGGTATACGGCACATGAGTACATGGAGTTTGAAGCATACGGCACACGGGTACACGGAGCACAAGGAATACGACACATGGGTACAATGAGCGTTAGGCATACGGCACTTGGGAACACAGAGCCTGAGGTGTACGACACATGGGTACACTGAGGCGTACAGTACATGGGTACACTGAGACAGAGGCTTATGGCACACAGGTACATGGGGCCAGAGTCATACAACTCATGGGTACACAGAACATGGATACACTGAGCCTGAGGCATATGGCACATGGGTACACAGGGCCTGAAGTATAAGACACACAGGTACACAAAGTACAAGGTACAAAAAGAGATCCAGCAACACATCCAAATGAAGGTAGATAAAAATCAATGTGGACATATATGATTTTAACATGGCTTCACATGATTTTTATCTCCCTCCCTTGGCTATGTTTCTGGATGCAGCTCCTTCTTATACTGCTGACAGTTTTCATCCCTGCACAGCCGACGATCAAAGAGCAGACACTTTATTTATTTACTTATCTGATACCTTTAGATTTACTCATGGACTTCCCGAGGTGGAGGAATTGTTTATTTAAGATAAGCAGGAGTGATTGTAATCCTCCCGGGAGCTGAGCTAGACAGTGCAGAGGCTCCTGCTTCACAGAACGCCTCACGCTATGTTTCAGGTCGGAGACAATTCCGGCACGCACCGCTGCTGATTTAAAGGGACCGCGCTACAAATAAAAGCAAAGTGGCCACGGGCCGGATCAGGTAACATGGCGGGCCGGACGTTCCCCACCACTGCCATAGAGTGTCAAAAGCTTGCTACTTGTTACCATCTTTTCAGTTAGCCATTAAAAGGTAACAACCACTGAGAACTCTAAAATGTTAAGATTTTTCTTCTGTCACGATCACTGCAAATTGTGTCTTTTTTAAACGTATACTCTATATCAGTATAGTTTTGTTTCTTTTAATTACACAATATATGTTGCAGAATATATGTCACTTGAAAAAGTCAAAGATATATTTTGGCACTAAGAAATAAATTAGGTTTTGAAAAGCTGCTTTTAAGCTGGCAGACAAGTATCTGGACGTGTTTAAACTTTTACTATTAGTAATTGTCCTCAGCATCAGCAGTCAGGGAAAAAAATCAGCAACTCAAGTGATGGACCTACCAAGCATGAAATTTATGCTTGACCTTGGATCAGCAGTCACTTTGACTGCTATTGACAATTTACAGGTATATCTGACTTTGTGAATGTCACCATGTCTTGTATATAAAAAGCCACTTGCATTTTGCTGACTGAAGTTGGTTAAAAAAAAAAAGCAACAAAACAAAGCCTCTTTGTTATTGTACGCCATTATTTCCAAAGTTAGAACTTATCTATTTATCACAAATGATGACAAGGCAGCAGAATTAGCCAAGAATCTGCCACAAAAGCAAAGCACAAGTCACTTGCATAATTTGCATTGCAAGGATGAAATCCACAATCTAATAGGTATGCTGCAATCTTGAGAATGTTCAACATGCCCTAAAATCTGCACAAATCTTTTCCATACACGTGAGTGGGCTACTAACCAGATAACCTCAACAGATGAGTTGGTTGTTACTATAAAAAAATGTCTACACAAAAGCAAAGAGTGCTATCACCGCCATATGGTGACCTTATAGTGGTAGATAACAGTCCTGCAAATATACAGGGTGGGCCATCTATATGGATGCACCTAAATATAATGGGAATGGTTGGTGATATCAACTTCCTGTTTGTGGCACATTAGTATATGGGAGGGGGAAAACTTTTCCAGATGGGTGGTGACCATGGTGGCCATTTTGTATCCAACTTTATTTTTTTTCAATCTGAAGAGGGTCATGTGACACATCAAACTTATTGAGTTTCATAAAAACAATGGTGTGCTTGGTTTTAATGTAACTTTATTATTTCATGAGTTATTTACAAGTTTATGACCACTTATAAAATGTGTTCAAAGTGCTGCCCATTGTGTTGGATTGTCAATACAAGCCTCTTCTCCCACTGTTGACACACTGGGGTTCTGTAATACAGCATGGGGAAAAAATGTATAGTCATGTGTCATCAGCAAAGAGATGCTTGTTCTGTCTCTGACATTCAATCCATCTCCAAATGTTTGTTTCTGTATAATTTGTTATTAATTCGTATAGCTGTGGATTTTAATGAGTTTTCCCATATGTAGTGTTCTGGCTCCCTCTAGCGGCCAATGCTATGTTTGCAGTCTTTCTGTCTAATTCTCCTCCCTCTTGCAATGCATTTGGTAGCCCAACCTCCATTTTACTTTCATTAACAGTATTACTGTTCCCATGCGATTGCATTGCCGGTATGTATTCATGCCTTCTTTAGTTGTTTACTGCTCTAGTTTTAGCCTGGCTCATCTAGTTATAATCTAGATTAGTTACTAGTTCGTTCATATTGTATATCTATGTATAATGTGTATTCTGCTGTACCATGCACTGATTGTTCTGTATTCTGATTCTTTCCAGTTTTACCATATACAAATATACTGCAACGTTCAATAAAAGCACAGACTTCACCACAGTCTTCTCATTGGACTCAGTATAAAGGTTTAGCTGTCTGTTTAAATTCATGAGCCCCCAGCCCATTTAGTGAGAACAGAACAATGCTACTGGAAGCCAAATCTGCTGATGGTCTGTCCAATCGGAGCATTGTAGAGAGAGAAGAGAAGAGATTCAAGGACTGAACCCTGAGGGACCCCAATAGTGAGAGGAAATAGAGAAGGAGTGGAGCCAGCGAATGATGCACTGAAGGAGAGGTCAGAAATATAGGAAAAGAACCAGGAGAGAGCGGTGTCCTTTATGCTGATGGAGTGCAGTGTAGCTAGTAGAATATGTTGCTCAACAGTGTCAAAAGCTGCAGACAGGTCAAGAAAAATAAACAGAGAGTGGGAAATTTTATAATCCACAAAATAAAGTAATTTAAAGAAATCTACTAACATATATTCAGTTTGGATTCACTATATATAGCAGACTAGCTGTAGTACCCGGATACGCCCGGGTTAATAAATAACTGCTGTTAGCTATAACAAAATAGAATTTGAATATATCATATTAATGACCTGTAAGAAAATAGAAGCTGAGCTGTGATTGATTGCTATAGGCAGCCTAATAAATCTCCAGCCAATAGTAAACCCTCCCCCCGGCCAGGCAGTATTTGTTCCCTCACACATACACATAATAGACAGCTCATGTGACTGACATCTGCCTTAATTCCCTATATGGCACATGTGTTGCACATTGGCTGTTTTTAATCAGATGTTTATTTTTGGAAATTAAACATACCAGACATATGAGGCGAGTTGTGTGAGGCGATTTGTGCACATCTGTGTCTGTCTGTGTGGTGAGTGTGTCCCTGGGGGGTGTGTCCATCCCAGTAGTGTGCATGTGTCCCTGTGGGGGGGTCCCTGTGGTGTCTGTCCTTTTGGGGGGGAGGGGTGTCCCTGTGGTGTGTGTCCTTGTGGGTGGAGGTGTGTCTCTGTGGTGTGTGTCCATCCCTATGGGGTCTGTGTGTTCCTGTGGGGTGTGTGTGTGTGTGTCTCTGTGGGGTGTGTATGTGTGTATGTCCCTGTGGTGTGTGTGCATGTGTCTTTATAGGGTGTGTATGTGTGTGTCCCTGTGGGGGGTGTCTGTGTGGTGTGTGTCTCTGTGTTGTGTGTGTCTCTTTGTGGTGTGTGTGTTTGTGTTCGGGTGCGTGTTGAGTATCCAATGTTGGGGCTCCACCTTAGCTGTTACTCTTTGTGTGCATGTGGTGTGTATACATGTCCCTGTGCATGGTGAATATTCCATGTCAGGGCCCCACCTTAGTGACTATATGCTGGTACATGCTGTTAGTCTTTGGTGCTATCATTAAAGGGAACCTGTCACCCCAAATCACCCTTGTAAGCTGTAAATACATGTCCCTGAAGCATTACAATACAGTCCTACACATCCCTTTGTGAAGTTTTAGTGAAATATGAAAGTGCAATAAAGTCGTTTGTAAACTTACTAAATCCATGGCAGTGGGGCGTTCCCAAGCCTCCTTGTCTGCTAGGCGGTTCCCCTGTGCCGCTGTATTAAGCCCTAATGGGCGTTTTTTCAAACTTTCTAGCGCGGGCACGATTCAGATTCTCACGCCCGCGACGTCACGGTCATGTGATGCCGTGACGCGTCATTTCCGGGCGGCCGGGGCGCTGTTGTCTGACGCGCACCTGCCTCTCTCTGTGAACGCGCACTGGCCAACTTCAGCGCATGCGCAGATCGCATGCTGAAGTCGGCCGGTGCGCGTCAGACAACAGCGCCCCGGCCGCCCGGAAATGACGCGTCACGGCATCACATGACCGTGACGTCGCGGGTGCGAGAATCTGAATCGTGCCCGCGCTAGAAAGTTTGAAAAAACACCCATTAGGGCGTAATACAGCGGCACAGGGGAACCGCCTAGCAGACAAGGAGGCTTGGGAACGCCCCACTGCCATGGATTTAGTAAGTTTACAAACGACTTTATTGCACTTTCATATTTCACTAAAACCTCACAAAGGGATGTGTAGGACTGTATTGTAATGCTTCAGGGACCTGTATTTAGAGCTTACAAGGGTGATTTGGGGTGACCTTTAAGCCTCTTTCATTCACAACTGTCAACTGGTAACTGTCACTTTCTCTCCATTATGTAGATAGGGCCAAAATTGTTTGGTGAATTGGAACGCGCGGGGTTAAAATTTGGCCTCACAACATAGCCTATGATGCTCTCGGGCTCCAGACATGTGACTGTGCGAAATTTTGTGGCTGTAGCTGGCAGCTGTCGATTTTCCAACCACCCATTTCCTTTTACTTTTTCCCCATTTTGTAGATAGGGCCAAAATTGTTTGGTGAATTGGAACGCGCGGGGTTAAAATTTCGCCTCACAACATAGCCTATGACGCTCCCGGGGTCCAGACGTGTGACTGTGCAAAATTTTGTGGCTGTAGTTGCGACGGTGTAGATGCCAATCCCGGATATACATACACACACACACACATACACACATTCAGATTTATATAGTAGATGTGGCACCCCAGAGTCCGGATGCCACAATGTCATTGCCACCCTTGGGGTCTAGTGTCATACCTGAGAGCAACAGAGGGTATCCACACCAGGTGAGCCAAGCATACAACCCCTTTTCTGCCTCCAGGCCTGAAGGGGCAGCTCTAAACCCAGGTTCAGGGCAGCTCCCCTATAAATTCTGGTCTGGGGCAGAGTTAGTTAGTTCAGTTCGTAGGAGGACTGAGGAAGATATCCTGTGGACTTGAGCAGTGCTAAGCTCGTCCCAGGATAACTGAAGCCTAGCTTGTGGGACCTGTAGGCGAGGGTCTGAGGAAGTCGAGGAGAGCCTGGGGAGTGAAACGGTGTCGAACTCACCCCAGTGCAGAGCTCCAGAACCGGACAACGGAGTCTGAGGCTGTGCAGGGCCTAACATCCCAGCAGTCAACACCAGAGGGTGGGGGGATTCCAAGTCTCCCAGCCACACCACAGTGTTTGCAGGCAAAGCAGCATAGAATGAATAAATCTGAAAAAGAAACCATGTGCTACCTTAGGGCGTTACCAACACAAATTAAACTTTTTCCGTTTAAAGGAATATGCTCACCTGGTATGGTTGTGAAAGTCACAACCACTATCATCGTTAATACTTTTATTTTGGCTGCTGAAGTCTCCCCTTTAATAAAACGATTTTCATAAAAATATAAAAGTTGGGGTTTTTAAACCGCTCTGCTGTGTTTCCATTGGCTGTCACTTCACAGGGCGCCATATTTGAACAGCTGACCATTTACCACCACACAATGGTAATGGCATCATGTATTAGCCAGCCTTCCAGAGTAGGCTGGCCAACCATAACGCTATTGCGTTGTCTAATGACTGTGTTTGGGGCGCGGTGTACAACAATTTAGCACACCTATGTTCTCACCGCGCTGAACAGGTATGCCCACATTCCTTTGGGATTGCAGTGTGTGAAGCGGCGTCGGGAGTCTACCCGATGTTTCCCGCTGCTGTGGGAACTTCCGGGACGACACATCGATTTAGGTTGGAGGCGAAATTGCTGCGTGTAAAAGCGCCTTCGGCGTTCGGAGGCAAACATGAAAATTGTGCACACGCACGTTAGATTGCCTCCTATCGCTGCCAAAGGTTGCGGCGTGTAAAGGTACCCTATCAGTGTCACGGCTTGCTCCAGTACCATAAGTAAAAGACCTGAGGAAACAACAGTGAGTCTGTCTGTTATTTTGCGCCCTCCATCCTGCACCCCAACGACCTTTCAACATCCACTGCCCTGAGGACCCGCTCCACCTGTGTGGAGCCACTCCATCCCAGCTGCCCATCCATCGTCCCCAGAGGTTCTGCAGCAGCGGTGGCTACTTATAGCCGCAAACCACAGGTGGTGTCAAGAACATTAATCCCTGAACCATTTCCCCGCATTTTTAAGTGACTCCGTAGAGCCAAGGAGCCGGGTCTCAGCCACCGTGATCCCGAGACCGAATAACCCGGTTCTGAGTATCCCACAGCCCTGGGAGCGAGTCAGACAACCAAAATCTATTCTTCTATCTGTATGCTGAATGTGACCTGAAAAATGACACTATGTGTTTTTATTTACAAAAGATTCATTCGATACCAAGGCAGCTGTTATTGTATAGAGGGACTACATCGTGATTTCCTTGTTTATAGCCAGTTTAATTCTTTATCCTGTTTTTTTTATATGGTAAAAAGGTTAAAGAAATATGTAAAAAAATATATAATAACCAAAGTGAAATTAAAATGGTATTCTGGAAACAAATAGATATCATTGTAACACGACAGGTAATCATTTCTAGATTAGTGAGAGCTTGGGGCTCCCATCCTGAGACCCCAACTGTTTGCCAAAATGAAGAGTTGTGTGCCCCATCTGAATGTAAAAGCAGTGTATATACTATAAAGCCACACTGGTCATTCTCTATTGGTCTTCCAGAGATTGACAAGTGCTCTACTCTGCTCAACTGTCTCCAGCTGTGTTATAGATTGAGAATGATGGTAAGCGAGGTCAAGCATGTGTACTGCTGCTCCATACAGATAGGGTTCTGTCTCCTTTCTGTGGGGATTTCTTGTGGATAAGAAATATTTCTTACATTAATTATTTAGGAAATTAGTAGTAAGTTAGCTGTACAGTATACAACTGGTAGACTTTAAAGAGAACAAGCTTGGGATACAGTAAGGTGGTAGTCGGGACGAGACAGTAAGAGGATTATATATACTCTGTAAACATGAAGATAGATATAGGCCTGTATTGGAGCCATATGCATAAAATTGTTGCTTATATTCCATAAAACTATTTGTGAAGTTGCCTTATTTTGTATCTTAGGTCACCTGGATCAATAGCAATGGTTTGCCTCTAGGAGGATATAGCCCAATACTTAATACACACATTTGTTCCTTAGATTTGATTGTGGGATAAGTAATATAAGGACCCTGCTTCGCTCCAAACTATATTTTCAGTTTGAAATAAAGTTACAGAGAGCAAAATGAAAAAACAAACAAAACCATTTTGGTATTGATATGCAATTCACAAGATGGTCAAGTGCACAGTAGATACTTATGTTCAATACCCTCTGTCCATTTACGGCACACCGTGGACTGACATTCCACCAAGGCAACACCACAGTATCGTTTACAGCAGCTGTCATCACGCCTGTCAGCGGGATTTAAGTCTCTGATGAGGCAAACATTTTTAGGAGGTGGGAAAGCAAGTAGCCATATTCCATCTTAGCAGTTCTTAGACCACCAGAGTGATTGACAAGGGAATATGAAGGTTAGCTTTCCTGGAAGGAGAGGGGTCAAGACATGTCAAAGCACTGTGTATCATTACACTGCACAGTTTAGACTACTGAATAGAAAACCACATGTGAATGTGATGCTGGAACAGATTAGATATCAGGTTTAAGAGATAACTCATCACTAAGTGACAATAAAATCAATCTTCCCAGCACAAAAATGAATATTAACCATGTTTCCACCAAGCAATAGCATGCAACTTCGTACATGGGAGCCACATTCGTCTTTCAACTTTTCAACTAGTTCACTATTTTTAGGTATGGAAACAGTGTAAATGTAAAAGATTTGGCAGAATTGCTCTCCAATAAAATGGAGTCAATGGTCTTTCCAGTGTCACCTATACATGGCAATAGAGAGAGATTTACCCTTTTGGATAAGAGTATTTGCCTATAAGGTTGTTGCCTATAAGGTATGATGCTCTGGCCCCAAGCCATGATAATAACTTCACTGGAGTCCTGGCTTAAATTGCTGCGGGAAGTCGCAATATTTTTGTACAACTCCGAGTTATTCAAAACATTTTTACCTTTTTGGTGTGTACTTCATAACGAATCAGGAGCATCTGACTCCTATGTGCCCCCTCATCAAGATCCGCAAGAAATCGAGGGCCTATGTGCTGCAGAATTCTGAAGTACTTCACACCAAAACACTCTTTCACCATATTTACAATGTGTTTTAGACACCTTAACAACTTTCCGACCTCAGTGAAAAGGGTTATGGCTTCATGGTTCTGGAACAAACTAAATCAATTCTAAGTGGTAAAACTAAGACTTGACAGCCTTAAAATTACATTGACTTGTCAAACAGCATTGTCCCTCTCAGAAATCTGATGCATCTTAAGAATAGTCCTAGTTTGTACTAAGAATTAGACACTTTTGATAACTATGCCCTAATAAGTTTAGATGTGATCCTGATGCAAATATATGTATATATACTTTAAATATATAATTTACTAAAAAGATTGTATTGGTAAAGCTCCATGGGTGTCCACATTTCATCATTGGTCCCTGACCTGGCATCTTAATTGCTAGTTTTTTGCTCAATAAAGAAGAGTTTTTCCTCTGTTGGCACATTATCTCTGATGAGTGTAAAGGGGGTGGCTGACTGACTTAGGTCAGCAACCAAGCCAGCTGCTCTGACATAGAAGGGAGCTGTCGTAGCTATGCAATGAGAGCCGGCCAGACTCTCCTTCAGCCCTATCTGACAATGCACCAACAAAGGTAACCCTGTTGACTCTAGCACAAACTAGTTGGGGAGCTGATGGGCCTGGGACTAGTGGTTAAAGCTTCCGGTGCTTGACTTAATGTCCAGAAAAGCTTTTAATTTCAAAGTGTCAGAATAGGCATATTATTTTCATTCATAAGTGAATAATCAATGAATAAAAACCCAAATGATATGTTTACAGCAACAGAGGCATTTTGGGTCCTGGGCCAGGATCTTCATGAGGTCTAGGACACATGTATTTTAGATATTTGTTGGAATTAGAAGCATCTTTTGAAAAGTGCAGGGATTCTACTTTTTCTGTCTGAAGCAGATACAATATCAGCCACGTAGAATGATCGGGGAAAGAGACGGCTGCAGACTTTATATTGCTGTGTTCATGTGCATCGCTCTCAAGGTGAGCTTAGGGATCACATATTTTGTGTATGTTTTTTTCATTAAACAACATCAAATGGTTTCTAGGACTTTGATTTTGATGATCTGTCTTTAGGGTTTATCATCAATAACAGATCATAGATGTCTAACAGATAGGCACCCCAGAGTATGGGAAGAGCACAGTTGTGTATGTTTTTTACTGGTCATTCTTGGGTACTGCAGCTCAGCTAGAGGGGACAGCTCCCCACCGATCTGATATTGGTGAGCTTACCTAATGAAAGGCCATTATATCAATGTCCTGGACAACCCCTTTAGTATCTATTAAAAAAATGACTAAGTTTGCATGTATATCCAAATTGTATGTATTAAAAAAATTACAACTTTTTGTTTTGTGGAATAAAAAGGGTACAATACTGGAATTGGAGAATGGGGTAAATGATCTTGTCCCTTCTTATGAGGCTAAATACAGTCCAACTAGTTAAGGATCTCTTGAAGGTAGACTTGCTTGTTCAGAGGGCGTTTACTCTTTCTGTTATGGAGGGATAATTAACGCTCTTTGCCAATAACTATGTGCTGGCTTTATTTACTTACTTGAGCCAAATGAAAGCACGACAAGTTATTTTCTAAAGAGGAATTACATACTCTATAGTCTAAACATGGTTACTGCTGCTGTGTTAACAGAGCCGGTTCCAGTGAGAGCGCAGGGACTGCAGAGTAGCTTATGTAACGGAGGAACGCGTGCACTGAATTTATATAAAACATCATTGAAATGCAAAAGACAGAAAAGCTCTGGCTTTATAATGGGGAATAACAATTGAGCAGGCTTTATTAATAGCCATTAACTGCACGCAGCTCATCTAGCTTAGTGGTTACGAGATCATCAGTTTGTTGATTTCTCGCAATGTGATAAGCGTTTTTTTTATTATCATAGTATACATGTATATCTCAGCCCTCAAATCAAATGAGTCATCACCAATGACATTAATGTCATTGTGACAATATAAATAGAGAGGGCACATCCCAGATTTAGAGAACAAGCTGAGAAACCTTCGATCATCTTCATGTCATTTCCAAAGAATGCAGGAAAACCGCGTTGCGCGAAAGCTCATTTTCCTCTTATTTTATGTTTGTTTCTATGTCAGGGAACATGTGTTTCATACCAGTGAAATGCAATTGTGCCTTTACAATTTTGGATACAAGGATGGCTGGACCTAAGCAGACTTGGTATAATGAAGTGCCATGCTTAGAAGAAAAGAAGAGCAGTACGTTCTGTTAATTCACCATCTTCGAAGAGAGGATTTTGATAATGAATGAAAAAAACAGCAGATTGTGTACTGTTGTAGGCGTTGGTACCTTTGCAGCTTCTTGAATGTGTCACTACTTATAGTAAAATGTTCCCAAATTGAAGCAATTATATCAATGGTAAGAGTAGATGAAAAGCAAATTTATCCACTATAAGAATGATTTTGGTGAAGTCGGATCATGATAGCAATGTAGTAGAAAGATAAGAAAGAAATATTTGGCACTTACATACACTGTGTGCAGAATTATTAGGCAAGTTGTATTTTAGAGGATTATTTTTATTATTGATCAACAACTATGTCCTCAATCAACCCAAAAGACTCATAAATATCAAAGCTTAATATTTTTGGAAGTTGGAGAGGGATTTTATTTTAGATTTGGCTATCTTAGGAGGATATCTGTTTGTGCAGGTGACTATTACTGTGCAGAATTATTAGGCAACTTAACAAAAACCAAATATATTCCCATCTCACTTGTTTATTTTCACCAGCTAAACCAATAAAACTGCACAAAATTTAGAAATAAACATTTCTGACATGCAAAAGCAAAAAAAAAAAAAAAATTAGTGCCCAATATAGCCACCTTTCTTTATGATGACACTCAACAGCCTTCCATCCATAGATTCTGTCAGTTGTTTGATCTGTTTACGATCAACATTGCGTGCAGCAGCCACCACAGCCTCCCAGACACTGCTCCGAGAGGTGTACTGTTTTCCCTCCCTGTAGATCTCACATTTTAGGAGGAACCACAGGTTCTCTATGGGGTTCAGATCAGATGAACAAGGGGGCATGTCATTATTTTTCTTCTTTTAGACCTTTACTGGCCAGCCACGCTGTGAAGTAGTTGGATGCATGTGATGGAGCATTGTCCTGCATGAAATTCATGTTCTTCTTGAACGATACCGACTTCTTCCTGTACCACTGCTTGAAGAAGTTGTCTTCCAGAAACTGGCAGTAGGTCTGGGAGTTGAGCTACACTCCATCCTCAACCCGAAAAGGTCCCACAAGTTCATCTTTGATGATACCAGCCCATACCAGTACCCCACCTCCACCTTGCTGGCGTCTGAGTCGGAGTGGAGCTCTCTGCCCTCTACTGATCCAGCCTCTGGCCCATCCATCTGGCCCATCAAGAGTCACTCTCATTTCATCATTCCATAAAACCTTTGAAAATCAGTCTTAAGATATTTCTTGGCCCAGTCTTGATGTTTTATCTTATGTTTCTTGTTCAAAGGTGGTCATTTTTCAGCCTTTTTTTTAATGAATGAAAGGACCACACAACTTCTTAAGGATGCTGCTACTTTATTCACTACGCGTTTCAGTGCTGTCCCAGCACCTTCCTCACCAGACGTACCCCTGAGGAAGGTGCTGGGACAGCACTGAAATGCGTAGTGAATAAAGTAGCAGCATCCTTAAGACGTTGTGTGGTCCTTTCATTTATCACGACAGCAACGCGGATCATTCAAGCACCATCTGTCTGAGTGGAACCATGGAACTACAGTAGTCATATAGTAGCTGAGGGCACCACAGTAATGGCTTATTTTCTTAAGGGGATCACCGAAACACACCTCCAAAGAATACAATGTTAATTTAAGAAAAACCAGTGTGCATGAAAGAAACGTGATCACCCAGATTGAATACACAAAATAACAATTTTATTTGAAGAGCACAGCAAAAACTGTTTTAAAAACATTTAAAAATGCATAAAATGCATAATGTGCAAGCACAAACCCCACAAATTCACCAGCTCTGATACCATTAAAATGCATGCAGAGGTAAAGGAAAAAACCTTATTATGACCAGTCACCAATCCTTACTTAACATCTCTCCACACCTCAAAAGAGGGGGGCTTGGTTTCTATATAGAAAGCATGAAGCCCAGAACTGGGCGGTTGTACACAACACTGAACACAACCATAACTGCTGTAAATAAATTGCAAGAATACAAATCCTGTATCAGGCAAGAAATATTGTCTAATCTGCAGCGTGTGTGAACCAGTGTTACCTAGCCCCTAGTGTGGCGAAGTGTAACAGATTGGAAATCTGCCAAGCTGTCAGCACCATGAGCGGGGAGAGGGTGTATGTGGATGGACCCCACGCGTATCGCCGCTGCACTTGCGGCTTCCTCAGGGGATAAAGTGTGAACCATGGAACCACCACCAAGCAGGGATGTTTTCACTGGGCATTCAGAGAACTGTAGATAGAGCAACACCACACTTATATGAGGCAGCAAGTGGCCAGAGCAACTGATGTGCAGTGGAGGTAAGGGCCAGCAGTGCTATAACAACTCTTGAAAGGAAACCTATGAGTCGATTCATGCTGCCAGAAAAGCAGGCAGCGTGAATTGAAGCCTGGCTGCATGATTGCAGCAAGGTATCTTCTTCTTTGAAATGCTCTAGTGCCGACAATTCTTGACAGTTAAGAGACCATGTGCAAAGTGGAGACATTGGTTGGAAGGGGCTAGGCACAAGAACATGTAGGGGTGGACCCATTTTTTTTTTTGCTCAGTTTGATTTTTCTGTGACTTGACTCCAAGGATGTAAGAATGTTAAGGCAAATGCGATGTCACGTAGCTTTGTGCCTGAGTTAAGGGTTGATTGATTGTTAGTGAAGGAATGGTGTGAGTGGTGGTGGGTACCCTGGAGATTGATCTCAGCACATTCAATATGTTCAGAATAGTATGATCAAGCTTTATGTCCGATCCTCTCCACACACAGATCTTAATGAAATGCATGATTCTGTGTTGGTCAGGCATTCAGGTTCTTCTGCCACTTGAAGAGCTATTTCTAGGTCCTTTTGGTGGCAGAATGCTTGTAAAGATGTTAATGAATAAGTCCATTTTCTGTTGTCAAATGAGGTCCCATCTCAACCTTGGACTCACTTATCCATAGACTTTATCACTGAACTTCCTAATTTTAGTGGTAATACTGTAGTGTGGGTGGAAATAGACCGTTTCAGCAAGATGGTTAATTTGGCTCCTCTTCAAAAGCTGCCTACAGCTGAGAGTTTAGCTACATTATTCATCTCGCACATCGTTAAATTACATGGTGTTCCAAAGAACATTATTTCCTATATAGTGGTTCAGATTTTAGCTAGCTGTTGTCTTAATTTTTGCTCCAGATTAGATAGCTTTCATTCTCTTCGGGTTAACATACCGAGATAAAAGGACAGAGAGGATGAATCAAGAGCTAGAACAGTATTTAAGATGTTTTGATTCATCTAATCAGGAGAACTGGGTGGAATATCTGCTTCTTCAAGAGTTTGCTCTAAATAACCGCACCCCTACGGTTTCCAGTACCTCCCTTTTTTTACCGTGGATGTTTTCCTTCCATTCCTCTCTTCTTAAAAGGTCTGATCCTAGAGACATAATTGAAGTGGATTTAGAAGAGGATTGGAAGAATGAGGTAGAGTGAGTTCTTGATTCTAGATGTGTTAGACTCTGGCTATAGTGCCTAGTTAAGTTGAAAGGTTATGTCCAGAGGACAATTCCTAGGCTAATGTGGAAAATCTGCAAGTGGATCATCTGGTGAGGGAGTTCTGTCAGCAGCGTCAGGGGATTGAGATCTTGGTGGGTTCAGTGGAGGATGTCATGCATTGGGATTTGAACTGGCAAGCCTGTGTTGTATGATTTGCTTCTTTCTTCTCTGAGCCACAGTGGGTTCTCTTCTTTCAGGATTCTTATTATTTGTTGCCCTTGTTTCATTCCTTTTTAGACAACAGGTATTTCCATTTGTTGATTTAGTCTGCCCTATCACCTTTTGGTTTGGATGTGGCTATTTAAACTTTCCCTTGGCTGATCTTTTCTGTTGGTGATATTCTTTATGGATTCTATTTAGAATTACATTCATACTGCCTTTGAATATCTGCCAGTGAGATCAGCTAAGTTATTTATGTCTGCTGTTTCTTATAATAACAACAATAATAATAATAATATTTATTCACTTAAATTGCGCTATTAATTCTAAAGCACTTTACATGCATCAGCAATTCTGTCCCTATTGGTACTCACAATCTAAATATCCTATTAGTATGTCTTTAGAGTGTGGGAAGAAACCCACGCAAACACGGGAAGAACATACAAACTCCTTGTAGATCTTGTCCTTGGTAGGATTTGAATCCAGGATCCCAGCACTGCATGGCTGCAGTGCTACCACTGAGCCACAGTACCGCACCATTTCTTCTATCTGACCTACTCCTTTCTGTTTTCTTTAACTAGAAGATAGGAGGCATTTCCTTCTGAGAGTAATAATTAACTTTTTCACTTTCATGGTTTTATGTTTTTTCAATCAAGGTTCCTTTTTATCTCTTCATGTCTTCCTGATTCATGAGTATAGTGTTCTTCCCCTTTCCCCCAGTACTTAAAAAGGTATGAGGAACAGTTGATGGTTGTTCCAGTCTGTGCAGGGGCCACTAGGGACTGCCCAGCTAGGAACCTTAGACTGTACAAGAACCTGTTGGCTCAGGTGTGTTTGTTCTTGGATAGACTGTAATTTCCTGTGTGAGTTAGTATGAGTGCATAACATAGACTTTTGAATCTTGCATGGCATGCTTTCATGATTCTCCAGTTTTGCCAGTGAAAGTGGGCAGTCGCTTGATCACAAATATGCAATTTGCATACATGCAGCTAACACTGACAAACACAGACAGTAGAGGGCCTCTTTGCAAAAACAATAATATGACCCTTTGCAGTCCAATAGCTCATCATGATACACAATTTCATCTACTTTGGAGTGGGAATGAGCCCTCTTACCTCTTCGGCCCTTGTGCGGCTGCACAGGTTGCACCAATGATATGCTCTCTCTTAGCGGACACATGCCAACTAGACAAACTTGGTCTAGGTCAATACAAGTGAATTGAGCAAGGCCAAATCTCATCTAATCAGAATATAGTTGGAAGTATGCATATCCCATATTTGTAGTCACATTACCACCCACTCTCACCGCCAATTGCTGACAATCAGAAGACCAGACAACCCCCTTAAAGATCCTACAGAAGATGAGATTAGAGGTTATGTTATAGAGGTGATTTAAAGGTGATTGACAGGTCTCTCCCTTTAATGGTTGTTTTGTCTGAAATGTTGGAACATTTCAGATAAAAATTTACAAGACTGCAATAGTGCAGCTAGGCTGTGGTTCTTGTTGGCTGCTGTTTGGGCAGAATAAATCAGGTGGCAAGTTTCCTTTAATTCTCAGGGTAGCCACTTGCAGTCACTTTATACAGTACAATGGGAAAACTTCTTTATTCAGACTACTACTTTTCAGTGATGCTAGTAATAAGATTGAGCATAATGGACCTCAAAAAGTGAGGAGAGCAGCGGCACTCAGGAGATCTTTTTTACATACCGGCTTTATTGTGCTTTTTCAGGTTACATCTTAGGTGCAGGGCAGGGAGGTGCAGGGGGAGCAACGGTACATTTCGCAGACTTCCGCTTCAACAGGCCTGTTGAAGCGGAAGTCCGCGAAACGGACCGTTGCTCCCCCTGCACCTCCCTGCCCTGCACCTAAGATGTAACCTGAAAAAGCACAATAAAGCCGGTATGTAAAAAAGATCTCCTGAGTGCCGCTGCTCTCCTCACTTTTTGTTTGCAAGATTAACCCTTCAGCCGAGCAACAGGATTTCACTAACGCCGCTGTATGACACGAGAGACTCTAAGCAGGTCAGTGCCCGGTTCCTTCTCCACTTACCATAATGGACCTCAAAGCGGTTGACCTCATGGGAGTAATTCATGGTACCACTAGGAAACGTTTGGGTGGCTATGCTGTACATTTCCACAGCAATGATCACACAGAATGACCAAAAACATAATACATAAATTATCTAGGTCTACTAGACCTGGAGCAAACTATTACATCTCTTTGCTCTAGAAGGAAGTTTGCATCAGAGGACCTCTTCATAACATTAGTATGCTGAAAAGGGCATTGGATTAAAACATTCATAGAATACTGTCTAAATGTGTAGAAAATAAAATAAGAGCAGGATTATATAATCTGAAGAAACAAAATATAATAAAAAAAATATTAACATTTATCATGAATATTCTCAGACTAAATTATAACTGTGTACCAAACAATGTAAAGCAAATGAGGAGGAAAATAAAGTTATGAACGTACGTACCACCAGTGAAGCCAGTGTAGCTGCACTATGGCCCTGGGACGGAGGCAGTGTGTGCAGGGGTGGCTTATAATGAGAGATTTGGAAGCCCATGGCCAGCTTGCCCTTATTACTACAGGAGCAGCATGCTGGGCAGGGAGCGTTCCTGCAGCTCCACTACCTACAGCAGAAAATGGCAGGGAAGCCGCATGAAATAGTCCTCAGCTTCTTGCCTGGTGCTTTCTCTGTGGCGTGCGTGGCGTAGGGATGTCAGCATTCCTTCTGCTTCATTTGGAAAGTACATGGCTAGAAGAATATGGAAATGATGCCACGGAGATCATCTGTTGTAATGAAGGATTAAAAAAAAAAAAAAAAACACAATTGGGGAGAGAGCTCAATTTTGAAAAAAGAGAGATAGAAAACTGTCAATGACTTAGGATGAATTGTGGGGCAGGTAACAAAGCTATTCATTATAAGTCCATAATCACCTTCTCTCCCACCCCAATAAATTACATTTCTTTGATAACGTCCCCACCCTCCCAATTCTCACCCCCAATTCATTATACGGTAAGTCTTTGAATAGCTTTATTTCCAACCCCACTAATTCATTACGACGATATACAGGGAACTAGGCGTGGGGAAGGATGCTATCAAGGAATAATAATTTGGGGGTAGGGTGCAAGAATCAGATAAAGGACTGAAAATTAATTGGGGGTCGGGCAAGAACACTATCAGGGACTAATAGTGAATTGTGAATGGAGGAAAGTCTAATAGGGATTTATAATGAATTGGGGATGGAAATGATACGATAAGGGACTTGTAAAAGTTGCAGGGACACTTTACAGAGACATTATAGAAACTTAGAATGAATTTTTGGGGGTAGAGTGTCACTGGTGTGACTGTAGGAAAGCATAGACAGAGTGCACCTTAACTGTCCCTCAAGTTAGAGGTCTCTAGGCTAAACCCTGTCCCTTACCACTGAAGATGGGTCTGCCTAGGTCTTGTAATTAGCTATACTCTTAGCTATGAGTCAACTATATGTCCCCCCACACCCAGCAAAGGATAGAATAGGCAGATGTGCAAGGGAAAATAGGCAAGTAAACAGATGGCAAGGATTCCAAATATTCTCCAGTAGGAAAGACTTTGCAGCTACAAAAGGAGTGAACACCCAGCACTACATAGATGAGCTCCAAGAAAATGGTCAGTATAGAGATTTTATATCTAGCATGGAGTGATGGCAGGAGCAGGTATATATAGCGGAAATGAATGTTAATCAAAAGCTGCAGCTGGGACTAAGGCTAAGATTAATCTAAGCCAGAGAGGAAAGGTCCTTAACACTTTCAGCTTAGTATTAAAGTAAATACACTCCAATACAAGATACAGTAAACTGGTCACCACAGAAGACCGGTAATCGTTGAGATCTCCCGACTCCCCCAGAAGTAACATCAGGCTCATGACAGTAGTCCCGCTTCAACTGAGAGTACCTGGACCCTCAGGAATGGGTTTATCCGGATAAGATGCATGGAAGGAACCTATCAACCTACTAGTGTTAACTTCCTATGCAGGTACCCACATCCTTTCCTCTGGACCATAAATGTACATAACAGTATACCAAATATTTGAGTGAGCGGTGAAGAAAAGGAGAATCAACGATTATTGCAACCTGAAACTCCAAATTACCATCAACAATAACTGGAGACGGCGGTAAGGGTGATGGTTCCAAAGACACAACATATTTCTTGTGTTATGACCTGTGAAAAACATTATGGATTTTAAGTGCTTCAGGTAGCTTAGACAAAAGGTCACAGGGTTAATAACAATGACCAATTTACAATGAACCTAGGCCTTAATTTCCAAGTAGGAATCATCAACGTAATATTTTTAGTAAACATACATAATCATTCACACATAGGTCCGGACCTGACAAATGTCATTTATCAGTCATACATTTCCCCATAACTTGACAAATGTCATTTATCAGCCATACATTTCCCCATAACTTGACAAATGTCATTTATCAGCCATACATTTCCCCATAATCTTTAGTTTGAACTGTACCACTTGCCATACAGACAAGAGCAGCGAAGAAAAGTGTTCCGCCCCAGAGACCCCTGATGATTTATCTACTGAAAACACAGAACTGTGGGTGAAAGCCATATACACCAAAAAATGGTGGCATACCAGTAGACTCATTGTGACGATTAAGCGTTGATACCTCCTAATCCCAGATTCTCCAAAGGTAACATCAGGATGCGACACACTCATGACATAGAGTCACAGTGACTAATTTATATTTACTGGGTGAGAGAACTTATAGTTAATGTAGGGCACAGTGCTCGCTTATCAATTTATATTTCAAGTGGTCTGTGGTAATTGTATAATAATGGAGTGGTTCATATTTGTATTCAGGGAACAGCATGGGGATTTTGCTATTGAGGAGGCAAATGTATTTATACTGTATATGTGACCTTGTTATTATCAGGACTGCGGTGATCAGTATTACAAGATGAATTGTGGCTGGAAGATGTTGACATAAAGGTCTGACGAGATGAAGGAGAAACAACAAAAAAATGACTCTAACCAGACGAGAGATCAGCAGTAAGTCACTGAATGGAAAGATTTATTCTTGACTGATAAAGAAGTGGTTTCGCTTGCAGAGCGATGATGGGTGTTATACTACGGTATATAAAACACCCTCCTTTAGGTTATATTTGCAGATTTGTGTGATATATGTGAGTTGCCAGAATTTTTTTGGGATGCCACATGGTATCATACACTTTAAAAGATCTGTTCACATATCTGGGAATACCATAGATCAAAAAATTAGATCTGTGAAATTAAAAACAAGTCCTATTCTACTCCGATTTTGAGGATCAGAATAGGGTATACTCAATGAGTCTGTGAACTGGCCGATAAAGCAGGCAGTGAACCAACACTTCACACAATTGTGTGAATCTAGCCTTATTATATATGGCACTGGCCCTCAGTATAAGATGTACTCACTTATTACATATAGCGCTGTCCCATATAATATAGCATCCTTTCTTGTTATGTACAGCACCATCCTTTATTATTCACCATCCTCTTTATTTATGTATAGCCCGGTCCCTTATTACATGGCGTTGTCTAATATGTACAGCACTGTCATATAGTATCCTCTGTCGTTATGTATAGCCCTGTCCCTTATTACTTGACGTTGTCTAATATGTACACACACCATCCTATTATTACATAGTATGCTCTGTTGTTATGTATAGCACCGGCCCTTGCATAACGTATTCTCTTGTCCATTTTTGTATATATGGCGCTCTGTCTTTATTACGTAGGTAACTACCTTGTTAGATATGAAAAAAAAATAACTGCATCTTGATCAACATTTGTACCAGTCCATCAGCCTCGCACAGGGGCGGGATGGAAGACTTTAATAAAAGGTTCCCCGTTTGTGTTTGGAAACTACTCTCATCTTATAGCCATGCCATGTTTAGGTGCCACACCTATTTTGTTAGCCACACCCATTTTCACGCAGACTTTCTTTATCCACAAAATACAAGTAACATTAGCTAAAATTAAAAGCCTGTTACCTTTCTTACTCTTCTAATGCCTTCATTGAAAGTCTCATTGTCTCTTCTCAAGTACCAGTTGTTAAAGTCAAACATTCACTTATTATAGTGTACAGAGTTTTTCTCCAATTTTGGAAAAGTAGCACTAAAGGAACCCTGCTCAAATTGGAAAGAACGATCTTCTGTCACCTCAACTGCCCCCAAACTCTTGTCTCGACCGTTACCGGCCAAATATGTACAAGTAACCAGTGAGGCCAAGGAAGGACTTAACAGTCAGGATGTCATCACATACAGTTACAAAGGCTGTTTACTCCTGGACAATATCCCTAATATGTCTATTGAAAATAAAGCAAACATATTTCCGAGACAGGTACTGCTACAAGCACTCCAGTCTATCAGAGGAAAGTAATGATTCTTTTTTACTAGTCACATTAGGAACATTGAAAGGGGTTTTCCAATTGTGACCATCCATTTTAATTTACAGCAGAGCAGACCATGTGAGCAGTAATGCTGGAGATGCATGGGGCACAATGGGCCATTCTTATTCCCTTTAGTGCAAAATTCCAAAGGTTTTTTTTAAATCTCAAAAAGAGCATAGGGCAAACTATGAATAATAGCTCTCTTAGAGAGACAACATCAAGACTACAAAACCATTTGGTGTGTGAGGCAGCTCCACAGAAGGTGCACATGGTTGGTGACAAAGCACGACCGAGCACCAATGAGGCATTCAGTGTGATAGTTGAAGAGGTATCAAAATGGGTTAATGAGACAAGGCAAATGATCAGTCAGGACTCTTGACCCACTGCATGCTGGCCCTTACTAACCCTTTTTCTTGCCTTTTGAACCATTGTATGCTGGACATCATTAAATCTTTTCAGTGTGGTATATGAAGCAATTCAAGTTTATTACTAAGAACCAACAAAGGCCAGGAACATGAGATGATGAGCCAAGGGGTCACTTTGTGGGAAGGAGAATTATTATTATTATTTAATATTATAGCATCATTTATTCCATGGTGCCTTACTTGTGAAAAGGAGCATACAGTACATAGACAAGTACAATAATTATGAGCAATACAAGGCACAAACAGGTACGGGAAGAGAAAGGATCCTGCGAGGACTCACTATCTACAAGGGATGGGTGAGGATAAACTAGGAGAGGGCAGAGCTGATCGTGGTTTAGTGCAGGGGTCCCCACCTACCGGTCCGCAGACTGGAACCGGGCCGTGGGGGTCCCTGTGCTGGTCTGCGCTGCTGCAGGGTGTGAAGAGACAGAGCCAGGCCGATAAGCAAGTACTGGCCACTCGGGTCCAGGGGACGGTGAAGTGGTTTAATGTCCGCGATGGGTATGGCTTCATCAACAGGAATGACACAAAGGATGACGTGTTTTTACATCAGACTGCCATAAAGCGTAACAATCCTCGTAAGTGCCTCCGCAGCGTTGGTGATGGGGAGGTGGTACAGTTTGATGTTGTGAAGGGAGAGAGGGGTACAGAGGCCGCCGACGTCACCGGTCCTGGGGGTGTTCCCGTTAAAGGAAGCAGATTTGCCCCCAACCGGCGCCTCTACCGCCGGCGATCCTACTCTCCCCGGGTAGAAAACGGGACTGAGTTTATTGGAGATATTGTGAGCCCTGAACAAGGGAGCGAAGGTGGACGGGGGATGACGGTTTCCCCCAACAGAGGTCCCTACCCCGCTGGAGATCAATCCCTGTGATATCCACAACCATCACTGCCTTGGAGCCGATGGTTGTTGACAGGGACTGTCAACCTTTAAGTAGGGGGGTATGTAGTGAGGTGAGCAATTCAGATTGTATCATAGAAATGGATATGGAAATGAACTGTGCACAGTCCGCTACTGCCCCTTGTGGACAAGTGCTGAAACAAACGCAGGGAAGTGGGAAATTCCCTTTTCAGCAAATGTGTTTACTCAGGAAGAGAGAGCAGCAGGAAGTCAGTGCAGATCCAGAGCTGAGCCAGGAGAGACCTGCTTGTGGATGTCTGTTGAAAGAGGGCTACTTTGCTACACCTTGCCGGAAAAATCATCCCGCAGAAGCCCCCGTGACTGATCCTGGGCCACTGGACTTTGGTGCTGTGACTCTGGCCGCTCTGCAAACCCTTGTCCGCCGAGCACCCGGAGCGCATGTGCAGGAGCCGTGACCGACATAAGGGAGCCATTTGTACTGCCGTGATCTCCCTCCTGCTGCTCGGGTGCCCCCGAGACTGAGAGAGACTTCTGTGCTGCTGTGGGCTCTCTTCTGCTGCTCGGTGTGCCCTGAGACTGGGAGAGACTAACAAAGAAAGATTTCGTTACCTGCGGAAGGAGACCAAAGAAGAAGACTGAAGAGTTTCCCCCTTTAGCGCTGCACTGGGACCCGTCCTCGTGAGATCCCCAGGCCTGCGACGTGGGAGCGACATCTTCTTCTGTGATAGACTGGTACGTGATTTTAGGGAAAGTTAGGGAAAGATACCTTCATTGTTGTGTTTTTTTTCTTTTCTTGCTGCGTACCCGGAAGAAGTGAAGATCCAGAGACTCTAATATATACAAGTGCGCATATAGTTCGGTTGACTGTGATATAGACATGTTTGCCAGTAAAGAAACGTTATTACCGGTTAAACCTGAGTATGGGGATTCTGTTGAGAAAGATCATACACACACACCCGCGGCCTTACCACCGATCGCTTCACATGCAATTCCACATGCATACAGAAACATTCTGCCGATATACAGGAGTACATATAAATATGTATGTATACGGTGTGTAAATATACAGTACAGACCAAAAGTTTGGACACACCTTCTCATTCAAAGAGTTTTCTTTATTTTTATGACTATGAAAATTGTAGATTCACACTGAAGGCATCAAAACTGTGAATTAACACATGTGGAATTATATACTTAACAAAAAAGTGTGAAACAACTGAAAATATGTCTTATATTCTAGGTTCTTCAAAGTAGCCACCTTTTGCTTTGATTACTGCTTTGCACACTCTTGGCATTCTCTTGATATGCTATGATATGATATGCTGCTGATATACAGGAGTGGTAGACCAAGGATATCACTGCACTCTCAGAGTCATATGTGATGCAAAGTGAAAAGGTTTATTGTATTTGAAACAACAAGCGACCACTGACGCCGTTTCGGTCCACAATATCAGACCTTTCTCAAAGAGTCGCTAGAATTAAAACAAATGAAATAGAGTGTAAAACAAGTGAATATGGATTTTAGGTAACTGTACATCTATACAATGTAAAATATATCATCATCAGAGTCATAACTCAGCTGATCATAGTAGGTTCCAAATAAAAAGGCATGGTTTCAATAATAGATCATCATTATATAATGGAGAACAAGCAAGACCAGTGTACTAGGATGGAAAAGAGATAAGGTTGTAGTTCAGAGTCAAGTAAGGGGAGAATGGGATACTGGAGATGGTAAGCACTGACTAGTGATGGTATCTGAGGTAATGAAGAGGGAAGTAAAATAGCCAGTATACCTATATAAAGGAGCTATTAGTGTTACAATATCCTTGGTATATAGTTTTAGGAGGGAAAGATATAACATATAGTGTGCAATCCTGTAACTTTAAGCAATGTCTCCCCAATAGGGGGGAGGGGGTTTCTATTGCATGGAAATCAGTGGCCCACCTGTGGTAGTACTAGGCTTAATTGGATCCGGGGGTACTCAGAAGGACCGTCCCATAAGTATCATACTGTTCCACCTGTGGAAAATATCATGTAATATCTATCCTTCTTGTAATAAACTAAGTTGGAGAAGTGTAATAAATGAATAAGTACCATAAGTTCAATAGTGGCCCAGCACTCCTAGAAGTTGTAGTTTTAGTATGGCAGGTACAGGATAAAGCATACAATGTAACCTGAAAGATAACACAGTAATTAGTTTCACTTATCTTGTATTGTTAGGGGGCTGTCTGCTCCAGGTGTCCTTGCCTGTGTAGTAAGTGCCCTGCGCTCCCGCGCTTTGGCTCCTGTGCTAGTGTGTATGGACGCTGTGCGTCCTTTTATCGGGCCCCCGGCGGTGTCACGTGATCGGAGGCGTTTGCCGTCACGTGACCCGGATGTGACGTCGGCCGCGCGCATGCACTCATAAATAAATTACCCCTAGGCACTGCAAGTGGTAAGCATAACCTGACGCATAGACATGGTATGATTTACCAATGCTGTTTTCCCCAAATAAACCCCCCCCCCTTTACTTCCATTCTTTCCCCCCATTCCAACCCCCCCTTCCCCTCCCCCCCCCTTTTTTTCCTCCCCATTTGTTTCCTTTTTACCCCCCCTTCTCTCCCCCCCTGTTATTAGTTTACCCCCCCTCCTGAGGTTTTGGTGGACAGGTTTGGACTCCTACTAACACTCTAGATCTTTTTTACAGGTGTGCATCATATGGAGATTGCTTTACAATATGTAATAACTACTGTAAACATAAGTGGATACTTCAATTCTATTTATAATTGTCATAGATACTGTTTATCTTTAATCCACTTTGACTCTATTCTTCTCTTTTGTATAAACATTTCCCTGACGCCCCCTGTTCAATTCCTCTTCCACCTTAAACTGTCTACTGTCCCTCCTCTAATGAGCCTCTTACTAATACACATGTAATCAGCGGTGTATCGCCGCTCTGCCAACACTAGGATACTTCCTAGTTACTGTTGGCAGGGTAAATAGCGTCCGTCTCGACCGCGCATGCGCGCGGCCGACGTCACATCCGGGTCACGTGACGGCAAACGCCTCCGATCACGTGACACCGCCGGGGGCCCGATAAAAGGACGCACAGCGTCCATACACACTAGCACAGGAGCCAAAGCGCGGGAGCGCAGGGCACTTACTACACAGGCAAGGACACCTGGAGCAGACAGCCCCCTAACAATACAAGATAAGTGAAACTAATTACTGTGCTATCTTTCAGGTTACATTGTATGCTTTATCCTGTACCTGCCATACTAAAACTACAACTTCTAGGAGTGCTGGGCCACTATTGAACTTATGGTACTTATTCATTTATTACACTTCTCCAACTTAGTTTATTACAAGAAGGATAGATATTACATGATATTTTCCACAGGTGGAACAGTATGATACTTATGGGACGGTCCTTCTGAGTACCCCCCGGATCCAATTAAGCCTAGTACTACCACAGGTGGGCCACTGATTTCCATGCAATAGAAACCCCCTCCCCCCCTATTGGGGAGACATTGCTTAAAGTTACAGGATTGCACACTATATGTTATATCTTTCCCTCCTAAAACTATATACCAAGGATATTGTAACACTAATAGCTCCTTTATATAGGTATACTGGCTATTTTACTTCCCTCTTCATTACCTCAGATACCATCACTAGTCAGTGCTTACCATCTCCAGTATCCCATTCTCCCCTTACTTGACTCTGAACTACAACCTTATCTCTTTTCCATCCTAGTACACTGGTCTTGCTTGTTCTCCATTATATAATGATGATCTATTATTGAAACCATGCCTTTTTATTTGGAACCTACTATGATCAGCTGAGTTATGACTCTGATGATGATATATTTTACATTGTATAGATGTACAGTTACCTAAAATCCATATTCACTTGTTTTACACTCTATTTCATTTGTTTTAATTCTAGCGACTCTTTGAGAAAGGTCTGATATTGTGGACCGAAACGGCGTCAGTGGTCGCTTGTTGTTTCAAATACAATAAACTTTTTCACTTTGCATCACATATGACTCTGAGAGTGCAGTGATATCCTTGGTCTATGAATACGGGTTCCTGTAATCCTTTCATTTGCACCTCAAAAACTCAAAAAACTGAGTGCACGCCATTCACACAAGCTTCGATATACAGGAGTGTGCATGCGTGCATGCACAGTATATATATGCTCACACATACATACATTTGCACATACATACAAATTACATATACATATAAACACTGTCAGGGTGCTTCCATAACTCCTGTATTACAGCAGTCATGGTGCTCAGCTGCTGTGCAGCCATCTCCCCTGCTTGGAGATGCCATTATCCAGGCTGCCCGCGCTCCCTGGTGTTAGCCTGGGAGATATGGCCACACACAGAGCAGTGCATGCGGTTTTGTCTGCTCTGCAAGCCTACAGTGCAGTGCCAGCCAACGTGGTTTGTAGTGACAATGCTGTGTGCGCCACGGATTCGAGTGTTCGCCAGGGGCCAAGAATCTGTACACAAAGTTGAACTTTTAAAGGGCTAGCGGCCTATTTTGTAGTTTGGGTTCCAGCTTAGTGGGCAAATGCCCGTCTTGGCAGATTGCCAGTGTGGGCTTGCAGGCAATTGTAATAAAGAGATTGTGCTATGCATAGCAAGATGTAGCACCAAGTCTTCTAGACATGGAATGAACAAGATGACAACATTGGTAGAAAGACAGAAAAAAGGCCCCTGTGCAAGAACTTTATATGGGCCCTTTGCACTACAAAAGTTATGACTATTAGAGAAGCTGCTTGCTGCTTTGGAAGTGGTTGGGGGCCCCTTTACCTCTTGGGCCTCTGTAGTTGTACCAATGATATATCTTCTCCACGTTGTCATGTTGCAGCATTTATCTTTTTCTCTACTTCAAAAATGACCTCTTTTATAATCTGGATATTGGAAGTAAAATTAATGCTTAACTTGTCTATTCAAAATTCCCTATAGGTGTTTCAATTGGGTTCAAATCAGGAGACATACTTGGCCACTGAATCACTTTCAGCCTGCTCTTCTTCAGAAATGCAGCAGATGTTCGTTTGGATTTTTGTCATGTTGCAAAAGTTCATGACTGCCAAGGGCACGGAGTGATGGTAGCATCTTCTCTTACAATACAGAGAAACACATCTGTGAATTCATGATACTATTAATGAAATGTAGTTCCTCAGCACCAGTAGCGCTCATGCAGCCCCACACATGGACACTGCGCCCACTATGTTTTAATGTAGGCACCATGATTTTGTCTAAATGCATGGTGCTTTGAGTGAAACAAGGTGGTGGCAGTATTACGTGAAGGTGTAGGAGTACTGTTGGTGTCAGGGAGCTACATTTCATTGATGGAATCATGAATTCACAGATATACTGCTCTATTTTGAAAATGAAGATACACGTCACTTTGTGCCCTTGGTAGACAGGCACGTTTCCAACATGACACTGTTGTAATACACACATCTAAGGTGCATTTCTGAAGAAAAACAGGTTGAAAGTGATCCAGTGGCCAAGTATATCTCCTGATCTGAACCCAAACAAGGTACCTATGGGAAATGCTGAAGAGACAAGTTGACCATGACTCTCCATCCACCATTCAGGCTGAATAAGAGGACCTTTTTGAAGAATGGAAAAAAATAGATCTTGCAATGTCACCAACTTGTTCATTCTATGCCTAGAAGACTTGGTGTTGTCCTTGAAAATCATGAAGATCATGCAAAATACTAGATACATGAGTATGTCTTGCAAGCAACAAGTGTCCTCTCAGACTTGTCTGCTCTGTGTCTCATCTAAGTGTCTTATACAAATGTAAAGAAATACATTAGGCCAGAGTTATTATGAAGCACGTGGTCTCTATCATCTATCATCATCTCATCATCTAACATCACCGCTTCCTGATCACCATCTAATCATCATGTCGATTTTGTCTCCTCTCCCCACAGGTATGTGTGACCGTGTATCCATGTACCCAGCTTTTCTGCTCCACTGCTTTTCATGCTGCAAAATATCTGTGGCATGTGTGATTGTGTATCCATGTACCCAGCTTTTCATTTATGCATGTAACTGTTCATTCCATTGTCACCTTCACCAACCTCTTTTATGACCCTTTGTTCCCTTTGCCTGTGATCCACCATTTGGTTCAACCTTGATTGTAGGTGGCCTAATAGAGTCTAGGCCCTTCCCCTCTGTTCCACAGCTGATTTCACTTGTATGAGTATATGTTGTGTGGCACCCCAGAGTCCTCTACCAGGGGGTAGTGTCATACCTGAGAGCAAAAGAGGGTATTCACAAAAGGCAAACCCAAAGCACACAACACCTTTCTGCCTCCAGGCCTGAAGGGGGAGCAGAAAGCCAGGGTTCAGGGTAGCTCCCCTATAAATTCTGGTCTGGGGCGGAGTTAGTCAGTTCAGTTCCTAGGAAGGCTGAGGAATACATCCTGTGGACTGGAGCAGTGCTAAGCTCGTCCCAGGATAGCTAGACCTAACTTGAGTGACGCGTAAGCAAAGGTCTGAGGAAGTCGAGGAGCCTGGGGAGAAGAGCGGTTTCAAGCTCACCTCAGAGGAGTAAGCGTCAAGAAATGGACACCGGAGTCCAAGGCTGTGCAGGGCCTAACGTCCCGGCAGCCAATACCGGAGGGTGGGGGATTCCAAGTCTCCCATCCACACCAAAGTGCCCAGAGGCACAGCAGTGTGAAGAGCCCAGGAGCAGCCGCCAGAGAAGTGGGGCTGGAAAAGGACTCAAGCTGCCTGTCATACAGCACACTGCAGGAGAGAGGGCCACAGCTTAGCTTCAGCAACCGCAGGGACCCGCTAAGAAAGCGCAGTAGGGAGGCCTCAGAACTTGTCGGGTGAGGAGAACCCCGAGTTGCTCCCAGGTTGCCAGATTCCAGCAATAACATCTGTCCTTGTGCCAGTATCACCAGTAAAGGACTTGAGGAGCCAACAAACCATGAGTCTGTCAGTTACTTCTTGCCCTCCATCCTGCATCCTACACCCTCTCAACATCCACTGACCTGGGGATCCGCTCCACCCGTGGGGAGCCACTACATCCCAGGTGCCCATCCATCATCCCCAGAGGTTCTGCAGCAGCGGTGGCCACTTATACCCACAAACCACAGGAGGCGTCATGAATAATCCTCTTTATAATTCTCCCCAAGAACTCTTTGAAGCTATACCCAGGGTCACAGAGCCAAGTCTCGACCCCTGTGACTTCCCAGAAACACCGCAGCCTGGTTCCGAGTACTCCACGGCCCTGAGGCACATCAGTTTTTGGCGTCACAAACAGGATTCAGAAGCCCAGTGCCACCGGGTACTGTGTGCTGTGAACTTTATTGAAGTGTGTGTTTTTGACTATCACCATTACTGAGATGTGAGGCACATGGGAAGCCGAGGGGGCGTATCGTCATGGGCGGCACCCTACATAGAGTGTGAAAAGAAGCTCAACCTGCGCTCTGATGACATCCGGTGGGGACGAGAAACCCTGTCCCACCGGCGGGACTAAGGCTGATCATCCCCACGGCAGTGAAGGATCCGGAGGGCTAAGGTTCACAAGGGAGGAGGAAATTGTTGGAGCCAGGTGGACAAGAGCCCGCGCGAGGGGCGGTCGTAGCCCAGCCTGTAGTTCCGGGTGCAGTGCCTGAACTGGTCGAAGCCCCAACCATAGCCCCAGTAATGCCGTTCCTGACGCTGTACACACCGGGAGAACCGTGATTGCCGCAATACTCACGGAAACCAAACACCCTGAGAGATTTCAGGGAGATACTGGACAGTTTCTATAGAGTGTACCCCCTGATGGAAGGTCAACGAGTTAGTATATTAATGGAGCAATTAACTGGTGCAGCCCAGCAGGAGGTAAAGTCTTGGCTGGACCCTGACAAAGACATTGTTGAACATCTGATGGCCAGACTGCAAGTGACCTTTGATACCCATACTGCTGCAAAGCTGAAAATAAGATTCTTCAGGTGTAAACAGATGGTGCAGGACAGCATAAGAGACTTTGCTTTAAACCTCCAAGAAGTGCTGAGGGCAATGAAACAGACAGACCCTAATTGTGTGCCAGAAGAGAACAAATTGCTCATTGAACAGTTTATTGAGGGGCTCCTATCCCCTGCCCACAGAGTCCAACTGCATATGATGGCCATATAGAACCCTGATCTAGACTTTGCATAATTTAGAAACAGGGCCATCAGGATACTGCAAGAAGAAACAGCCAGTGGCCCAGAACCTGCACAACGCCTGGCAATAACATACCACCAAGAGGAGGCACAAACCCCGCAGACCACAGCAGGGACCAGTGCATAGACTCTTGAGCCTATCACCACTAAGGCTCTGCATTTAAAGGTTGAGGCACTGACTAAGAACATGGCTGAGACGGCCAAAGCTATGCAAACGATGCAAGAATCCAAACCAGCGGAGAAGATCGAGCTGGCTTCCAGTTGAGATTAAATCCCGTGGATGCGACAGAGGAGGAGCCCAATGACCAGAGGACGACACATTGATTGCTATGACCCTGAAGGAAACCCCATCTGCCGCCGCTGCGACTAGCCAGGCCATATTGCAAGACTCTGTACTTTAAACGAGGATGCCCTGGGGCAGCGGGCCACCCCTCAGGAATGAGACAACCTGGCCCACCGAACTGGCATGACAGGTATGTGGGAGGACGCCCAGTCCTGCTTGTTGTGCTGGATAGCATCCCCATGTACGCTTTGATGGGCACCGGCTTGCAGGTGACATCAATACCATAAATCCTTTATAAGAGATATTGGACAGACTCTGACATTTTACACCACCCGGATGAAAATTTTACTATCTATGGTAGTAATGGCAAGCCTGTGCCACATACTGGGTTTAAAGAAGTGACCATAAAGGAGGGGCAGGAGGAATTGAATGACAAGGGATTGATAATTGTTGATGTTGATCGACGAGAATGTAACCCAATAATATCCTTAGGCACTAATGACATTGAGAATTGTCTTGGGGAGATTATTGTCTTGTTACAACAGGTTGCCGAAACTGCCAACCATGGGCAACAGCGAGTCCTGCAGGAAGAAAAAAAGGCCCTGATGCTGAGACAGCAGATAGAGTCGTCTGGAGGAAAAGTCGGCAGTGTAAGAGTAAGTGATCCGGTACCCATTGCAATACCCCCAAAGAGTGAAATGTTAATCTGCTGTAGGGCAGCAATAGGCCTTCGAGGGCAAGATTACCAAGCCCTGGTAGAGCCCATGTATTCAGACAGTAGGTCCATTGTCCTGACAGTCAGAGGAGTAGTTGATGTTCGCAGTATGTATCTTAAACTGTTATGAAGAAGAAGTCAAACTGCCCAAGTATGCTACCATTGCTAAATTGTACACTGTCAACAACAACTCCATCAAGGCAGTAGAACCTTTGAACCTGTTTGATGAGGCGGAGGACAATGGCTCTGAGGCAAAGCTGGAGTATTGGTGCCAGAGGTTACATGTAGGCACCAGGGCTGGCTGGCACATTTTGGCCTGGGGGGCAATGACAGAGCAGTGGCCCTCAAATTGCAGCGGCCCATGTTTAGCCTGATTATCTCTGGCACTGCATTAAAGTAGCAGAGATAACATCTGCAGCTATAGGATTAATCTGTAAGTAAATAGCATTTTAAACTTGGTTTAATACTGGAAAAGCATTGGCTACAGGGAGAAAATTAAATTTTATTCCCCCTGCTGACGCTCACTTCCTGTTATAGGTTCAAGGCAAGGAACCGTTACAGTCACACCGCTCACTACAAAGTGAGACACTGTCATAATGTCCATGCACTTTATGCTGTCATCCAAAGAGTCCAACCTCAGGCTGGGCTTCGTAGAATGACTAACATGGCAGCACCACATGGCAACCCTCAAAAAGAGGGGCTAATAGGAGCTGGTAAGTGGAGGCTTTGGCCATCGAGCTAAATGTCCCTGCCAGTGACTGCCAAGAATGTTTAACTACTTAAAACAGTAGCAATTAAGGCGGGCTGTGATCACTGAGCCATGTCACAGCCGACATCTGCCCGTAATGGAGCGGGCTCAGCTTCTGAACCATCAGAACCACCATCAGTACATGACTAAATCTCCAGGGCCACAATTTTTATTTGAATTTGAGCTCCAGGATCACCATCAAATTGTAATGTCAGGTCAGCCCCTTATACAGTTGTATTACATGAAGCTCCAACTGCCAGTATGTGCTTAACAATGGTAAGAAGATACTGGGAGTTGTTGTCATCGGTCATCAGACTGTGGATCACACAGGAATCACAGCACTGATAAGACGCAGGCAGGATCACAAACAAACATTTACATCCAAGTACCTTATATGTGAGATGTTCTCCGATTAGAGTCATTATCTTTTTCTTTCTTCATCTTGTCCAGACGCCGTGATGACTTTTCACATCCACAGCTCGTGTCTGCAGATTTCCATCTTCTCCGGTCTTCTGCAGCACATCCCGGCATGATGCCCTTAAAAATAGTAGAATGATTATAATGCTCCAGAATAATTGCTCCTCTTCTACACAAAATATGATTTACACACTGTCCCTCTTATGGGACATGCTCTCCACACTGCCATACTGAGCCCATTGTTCATAATGACCATTCACACTGCTCTCCCCTATACTGCCCAGTCTCTATATAATGCCTCCTCATCACACTCTCCCTCCCCAGTATATTGTCCTTTCCTAGCTGTGCCAACAAACTGACCTCCCCCCCCCCCATGAAGCCCCCTCTCTCTTCTACCCCCATACTGTCTCCTTACATATTTGCCTGGTCACTCTTCTTACTATCTCCACATATGCTGTCAGTGCCCCATGCCACCCTCAAGGTATGACCCTCACATTCACTTGTTTTATAAAAAATACATACAAATATATATACAAACAGATATGCACGCACACATTACACAGAACTGTACACACACAGTATGAAGACAAACACACATACACATACAAGCATAAACCTACACATACAGGCATGCACATACGCACGCATACCCAAGAAAAAAAGAAAGAAAAAGACAGTATTTAAAGAGATGCGCACACCAGAAAATAGAGTAGGTATCTAAAAAAATATACGAGTATATATGTACAGTACAGACCAAAAGTTTGGACACACCTTCTCATTCAAAGAGTTTTCTTTATTTTCATGACTATGAAAATTGTAGATTCACTCTGAAGGCATCAAAACTATGAATTGACACATGTGGAATTATATACTTAACAAAAAGTGTGAAACAAATGAAAATGTGTCTTATATTCTAGGTTCTTCAAAGTAGCCACCTTTTGCTTTGATTACTGCTTTGCACACTCTTGGCATTCTCTTGATGAGTTTCAAGAGGTAGTCACCGGAAATGGTTTTCACTTCACAGGTGTGCCCTGTCAGGGTTAATAAGTGGGATTTCTTGCCTTATAAATGGGGTTGGGACCATCAGTTGTGTTGTCCAGAGGTCTGGTGGATACACAGATGATATTCCTACTGAATAAACTGTTAGAATTTGTATTATGGCAAGAAAAAAGCAGCTAAGTAAAGAAAAACGAGTGGCCATCATTACTTTAAGAAATGAAGGTCAGTCAGTCCGAAGAATTGGGAAAACTTTGAAAGTGTCCCTAAGTGCAGTTGCAAAAACCATCAAGCTCTACAAAGAAACTGGCTCACATGAGGACCGCCCCAGGAAAGGAAGACCAAGAGTCACCTCTGCTGCGGAGGATAAGTTCATCCGAGTCACCAGCCTCAGAAATCGCAGGTTTACAGCAGCTCAGATTAGAGACCAGGTCAATGCCGCACAGAGTTCAAGCAGCAGACACATCTCTACAACAACTGTTAAGCGGAGACTTAACACTATAAACTGCCCCTCCTGCCTCCTCCGCTCCTCCTGACCCCTCCGCTCCTCCTGCCCCTCCTGACCCCTCCGCTCCTCCTGCCCCTCCTGCCCCCTCCTCTCCTTTTGCCCCCTCCGCACCTCCTGCCCCTCCTGCCCTCTCCACTCCTCCTGCCCCCTCTGCTCCTCCTGCCCCTCCTGCCCCCTCCACTCCTCCTGCCCCCCTGCTTCTACACGGTAATAATAAAAATAAAAAAAATCCTCAGTGAGGATACTCACCCATCCGCCGGCTTGCTCCAGCTCTGTCTTGTAGCTCCCAGGGCAGGACCTGTTGTTGCCTGGGAAACCAATCAGCTGATAGGTTTCCCAGGCAACGACAGGTCCTCAAGCCCTGTAGGAGCTAGAAGACGGGGGTGGAGCGAGCCGGCAGACGGGGGAGTATCCTCACTGAGGAATTTTTTATTTTTACTTTTACTGTGGAGGAGCGGGGGGCCGCGGGAGCCGGGGTGCCGCGGGGAGCAGGGGGCCGCAGGGAGTGCGAGCAGGAGGAGCCGGGGGGCTTTGAGGAGAGCCACGTGGCGCGCAAATCAAGTTTTGAATTTGCCTGCCGCATGGCTCTTCTGCATACTTGTCACTTCCCTCTGCAGCGCGCAATTTCAGCCTCAGACGGAAGTGGCCATTAGACAATTATATATATACTAGCTGGGTGCCCGATGCACATGCATCGGGATTCTAGAAGAGCGAGTCTCTGACTCGCAATGGACGCTTCGCGGCCAATGCTTCGCGCTGCTAAGGCGACTCGCCATGCCCGCTGCGCGGGCATAGCGAGTCGCCTTAGAACTGCTCGCAATGGCCGCTGCGCGGCCAATGCTTCGGGCGTATCCATATGACCACACTGGCTCGCAGCGCGAGCGGACTCAGAAGGGGCAAAAAACCCATTCGCAATTATATAATATATATATATATATATATATATTTATATATATATATACAGTCATATGAAAAAGTTTGGGCACCCCTCTTAATCTTACTCATTTTTGTTTAAAATTGGGTTTTTGCAACAGCTATTTCAGTGTGATATATGTAATAACTGATGGACACAGTAATATTTCAGGATTGAAATGAGGTTTATTGCACTAACTAAAAATGTGAAATATGCATTATTTCAAAATTTGACAGGTGCAAAAGTATGGGCACCCTTCTGATTTTCATGATTTGAATACTCCTAGATACTTTTTACTGACTTACTGAAGCACTAAATTGGTTTGGTAACCTCATTGAGCTTTGTACTTCATAGACCAGCAGTGTAGCCCAGCTGTAAAGTAAGTTACACCGCCTGTCTTTCCAGTAGCCAATTCTTTACTGCATCTAGCCCAGGCAATCCTTTTGGGCTAGTAGCAGTGTCTGGTAGTCAGTGTTGTAGCCCAGCTGTAAAGTAAGCTACACCGCCTGTCTATCCAGTAGCCAATTTTTTTGAAATACCTGATTGGAACGACAACTTGACTTTTCAGTCAGGGAAGAGGTTGACTCTGAGGACGACGGGTTTGAGAGCACACAGGGTGATGATGAGGTTTGAGATTCCACTTACTGTCAACCCACAGTCAGCCAGTCTTTGAGAGTCAGCAGAGGAGGTGGAGGAGGATGCTAGTGATGACGAGATTAGGTTGCGCCTTCCTGGACAGAGACGGAGTACTGGAAGCACGTCAACAACTGCATCCTCAACCACAACTCTACCTCTGAGCAGAAATCGTGGTGGCTCTTCTTCAGGTCTCATGGGCTCTAAGCCTTGCCTAGCCTGGGCCTTTATTGAGATCGCAAAGGATGACCCAACTCAGGATGACACAGGGGTAGAAAAGTCCTTGTGGATGCATGACTTGTTCATTTTGATGAACGTTAGTCTGTCTACATTGTCACTGGACACAGCCGCGTACGCTTATCTGTCAGCACACCACCAGCAGAGCTGAAGACACGTTCAGAAAGAACACTGGCTGCGGGGCACGACATGATCTCCAAGGCATGAGTGGCGAGCTCAGGCCATTTTTCCAGATTGGAAGCCCAAAATCAGCAAGGGTCCAGTTCCACAGTCATGGCATCGATGTTCACTTGGAGATACTCCTGTACCATCCTCTCTAGGCGTTGACTATGTGTCAGACTTCTTGTCTCCTCTGGCCTTGCAAAGGATGGTCTAAAAAATTGGTGAAACAATTCCACAAAATTGCTGTTACCACCAGATATGGTGTTACTGTTACGGTTTGAGTGATGACTCGACAGTCCCAAGGTTGGCAAGTTAAAACTGTGAGATTCACTATGTGTACCACTGGTGTTTTGTGGAAAAGCAGATCTAAGATTCTGTAACCGCTTCTACTGATACTCCTGCATGAATCCCTTTCTATGGCAGGAATTATTTCGCCAAATTTAGGCTAGAGTCACACATATGCCCTTGGTCCGTTTTTGGCATCAGTTTTTGCATTTTTTTTTCTAAGTCCAAAAACTGATGCAAAAACAGATGATATGTAATAAATACCCTATCTGTTTTTTTCTGCACCCAAAAACATTCCAAGGAGGTTTTTTAAACCCAAAAATGTTGATAGGAACGTTTTTGGGTGCAGTAAAAAAAACGGATCCGTTTTTTAACATGGGGCCCTATGGAAAAACGGATCCGTTTTTTAGAGCATTGTTTATGCCACAAAAAAACAGATCAGTTTTTTAGAGTATTGTTTATGTAAAAAATGGCTAAGTCCCAAAAATGTTCAGGGCACAGGAGGCACAAAAAACAGCCTAGGAAAAACGGATTTGGCATGGAAAACACTTCCAAAAACTGATTGCTACATGTGACCCTAGCCTTACTCTTGTACTGGGGATCTAAGAGTGTGGCAACCCAGTAGTCGGCATTACTTCAAATTCTGACAATCCGAGGGTCATGTTGCATGTCGTGCAGCAAGAAGGCGCTCATGTGTCTTGCGCATCCAGGAGGCCCAAGTTATTATTGTGTTGGTGGCGGCGAGGTAAGAATCATGCTTTTTTCCTCTGCCCTCTCCCCCCAACCTCGCACAACAGAAATGTGATCAAGGTCTCCCTCATCTGATGAGTCTTCCATGCCCATCGCCAGTTCGTCCTCCATTTGTTCCTTGACTCCTGCACCTTCCTCAACAGTTTGGCTGCTACCATTGCCCCAACGAAGGGCCGCACCCAGCATTGCAGCATTGTCAACACACGACCTTCCCTGGCTGCATGTTCAGTGGAAACAACCATTGATGAAAGTCGGTCTCCCAGCTGACCACAACTCCTCAGCTGTATGACTCACATTTCCCAGACATTTCAACGTAAACACCGCCTGATGTCGTTGAGCCCTGCTGCCAGCATAGTAAGGAGGTGTGCAGGATTCCTTCTGCTCAGTTATAACGCGGGTGGCATTACCAGACAGGCTTTAGGTGCAGGTGGAGGACCGAGACGAGGCTGAGGAGGCAGAAGCAGTGGAGGAACTTCTACACACAGAGGATTGATGCACAACTCGTGGGGACGGCAAGACTTGGACAGCAGTCGCTTCTCCTGCTGTCACCATAGTTACCCAGTGCCCAGTCAGCGACATGTAACGCCCCTGTCCATGCTTACTCGTCCAAGTGTCTGTGGTGAAATGCAACCTGTCACACACAGAGTTTCTGAAGGAAAAGGTGATGTTGTGTGTGACATGCTGGTGTAGCACAGGCACAGCTTTCTTTGAGAAGTAGTGGCGACTGGGCATCTGGTACTGGGGCACTGCGATGGACATAAGATCTTGAATATCCTCTGTGTCCACCAGGGGAAAAGGCAGCATTTCTGAAGCCAACAGCTTGTAGATGGTGAAATTCAACCTCTTAGCTTCCTCATGGCTAGGAGGAAATGGTCTTTTACTTTCCACATCTGAGGGACCGAGGGCTGGCTGCTGTGCTGAGACGGGGTTGAGTAGGGTGTCTCCAGAAACTGCTGGTCTGTGAGGAAGGTGCAGGCGGAGATATTATGTTGCCTTCATCCAAAGGTGGTGCTCTTGATGTCTGACAGCGCTCAACACCAGCAGATGTTTCCACTTCCAAAAGAACTGACGACTTGCCAATCACACTGGCTGTTGCGGGTAAATAGGTGGAAGGTCTCCGTCCAAAAGCATGTGTGACTGCTGTCCCCACAGTCACAGAGGATGAAGAGGCCGCGGATGCACTTGATGGGGCAGATAGTGGTTGACCCGGTGTTGTAGCACAGTGAACTTCCCACTGCGACTTTTGCTTCATATCCATGTGACGGTTCATGCATGAAGTACTCAAACTATTGATTTTTCGGCCTCTACTTAGATTTTGGTGACAAATCTTACAGCTAACATGAGGAGACTAAAGGCTTGTGGATTATTGAATGTGCTGCATGAAGGTCACCTCACCAACCATTTTAAGCTTGCAACTCTGGGGCAATTGATGTCACTTAAGTGGTGTCTGTGTCCAAATTTTTGGAAAAAATGGAGACTCTTGTTGGAGTCCCATTGCTGTGTTTTACATGATTTTAGAAGGGCATGACATGCCTATATCTCTGTCTCCTCCTCCTTTTACTCGTCCAGCTCTTTTATCTTCACATTTGTATGGGTACGTGTCACTTTTCCTTGTGTTTGTTGTGTCTTCTGGGTAGTTTGTCACCTTTTGGACACCTTAGAAGGTGTTTTCTATGTGTTTTCTATGTGTTTCTATGTGTTTGTGTTTGCCTGCCATTGTTTTCAATGGTGTTCGACGTGTTTCGACGATCATTTGACGAACACACTCCCAATTCGACGAATCGAATTCGAACACTAGGGTGGTGGCACATTTCTAATGATGACCCTACTGTACCCCCCCTGAACTACCCTAGCACATTATGATCCCCAACTGTGACTCCCACATAGCTCTACATGCAGTATAATGGACCTACATACAGTACAATGGCCCCCAACACTGCTCTCAAATAAACCTCCATAAATTATAAAGGCTCTCTAATAGCCCTCCAACTATTATCATGCCCCCTCAGAGCCCTCCAATTGTTATAATGGGTTCCATATAGTACTGTATAACTGGTGAAATATAGTCCTCCATATATTATAATACATCCACCATAGTCCTCATATAGTATAATGCATCATCCATATTCCACCATATATTATAATGCACCCCCATAGCCCTCCATACATTATAATGCACCCCCATAATCCTCAATTTATTATAATGCGCTTCCATAATCCTCCATATAGTATATTGCACACCCAAAGCCCTCCATATAATATAATGCACCCTATAATCCTTTATAAAGTATAGTGCACCCCCTTAGGCCTCCATATACTCTAATGCACCCCATAGTCCTCCATATAGTATAATACACTCTCATAGTCCTCCATATAGTATAATGCACTACCATATAATATAATGCACCCCCATAGCCCTCCATTTAGTATATTGCACCCCCATAGCCTTCAAAATATTTTAATGTCCCAAAAGTCTTGTATATAGTATAATGCACCCCCAATGTCCCACATATAGTATAATGTAACTTCAAAGTCCTCCATATAATATAATACACCCCATTGCCCTCCATAAAGTATATTGCACCCCAAAAGTCTTCCATATAGTATATTGCACCCCCCATAGTCCTACATATAGTATATTGCACCCCCATAGTCCTCCTATATTACATTGGGTACGGAAAGTATTCAGACCCCTTTAAATATTTCACTCTTTGTTTCATTGTAGCCATATGGTAAACTCAAAAAAGTTCATTTTTTTTCTCATTAATATACACTCTGCACCCCATCTTTACTGAAAAAAAACAGAAATGTAGATATTTGTGCAAATTTATTAAAAAAGAAAAACTAAAATATCACGTGGTCATAAGTATTCAGACCCTTTGCTCAGTATTGAGTATATGCACCTTTTGAGCTCGTACAGCCATGAGTCTTTTTGGGAATGATGCAACAAGTTTTTCACACCTGGATTTGGAATTTCTCTGCCATTCTTCCTTGCAGATTCTCTCCAGTTCCGTAAGGTTGGATGGTGAATGTTGGTGGACAGCCATTTTCAAGTCTCTCCAGAGATGCTCAATTGGTGCTGCCACCACCATGTTTCACTGTTGGGATTGTATTGGGTAGGTGATGAACAGTGCCTGGTTTTCTCCACATATACCACTTAGAATTATCACCAAAAAGTTCTCTCTTCTTCTCATCAGACCAGAGAATCTTATTTCTCATAGTCTGGGAGTCCTTCATGTATTTTTAGCAAACTCTATGTGGGCTTTCATGTTTCTTGCACTGAGGAGAGTCTTCCATCGTGCCACTCTGCCATAAAGGCCTGACTGGTGGAGGGCTGCAGTAATAGTTGACTCTGTGGAACTTTCTCCCATCTCCATATTGCATCTCTGGAGCTCAGCCACAGTGATCTTGGAGTTCTTCTGTACCCGTCTCACCAAGGCTCTTCTCCCTCGATTGCTCAGTTTGGCTGGACGGCCAGGTCTAGAAAGACTTCTGCCATTTAAGGATTACGGAGGCCACTGTGCTCTTAGGAACCTTGAATACTGCAGAAATTCTTTTGTAACCTTGGCCAGATCTGTGCCTTGCCACAATTCTGTCTCTGAGCTCCTGGGCAGTTCCTCTGACCTCATGATTCTCATTTCGTCTGACATGCACTTTGAGCTGTGAGGTCTTATATAGACAGGTGTGTGACTTTCCAAATCAAGTCCTATCAGTTTAATTGCGAGCCGTTGCAAAGGCGCAAGCCATTGCGAGTCTCCCGCCCCGGCGACGACCGACGAAAGTCGAGACCCGTGGCTGAAAATAGAACCAAGGGCCCGGCTATACTTCGCTTGAAACACCGCTATTATTCTCTATGGAAAGTGAGGCGCTTTTCTGATTGGTCACTGTGTGCTGGCGGCGACCAATCAGAATAGCGCCTCACTTCCCATAGAGATAGAATGGACGATTTTTCCTCCATTCTATCTCTATGGGAAGTGAGGCGCTATTCTGATTGGTCGCCGCCAGCACACAGCGACCAATCAGAATAGCGCCTCCCTTCCCATAGAGATAGAATGGACGATTTTTCGATAGATAGATACATAGATAGATAGAAAGAAATAGATAGATAGATAGATAGAAATAGATAGATAGAAATAGATAGATAGATAGATAGATAGAGATAGATACATAGATAGATAGATAGAAAAAGATAGATAGATAGATAGTAATAGATAGATAGAAATAGATAGATAGAAATAGATAGATAGAAATAGATACATAGAAATAGATAGATAGATAGATAGAAAGAGATAGATAGATAGATAGATAGAAAGAAATAGATACATAGATAGATAGATAGATAGAAATAGATAGATAGATAGATAGATAGATAGAAATAGATACATAGATAGATAGTCGTCGAAAGCCGAGACCCGTGGCCGAAAATAGAACCAAGGGGCCGGCTATAGTTCGCTTGAAACACCGCTATTATTGTCTATGGGAAGTGAGGCGCTATTCTGATTGGTCGCCGGCAGCACACAGCGACCAATCAGAATAGCGCCTCACTTCCCATAGAGAATAATAGCAGGGTTTCAAGCGAAGTATTGCCGGGCCCTTGGTTCTATTTTCGGCCACGGGTCTCGGCTTTCGTCGGTCATCGGCGGGGCGGGAGGCGCGAGCCGTTGCAGGGGCGCGAGCAATGGCCGCGAAGCGGCCATTGCGAGTCTCCCGCCCCGGCGACGACCGACGAAAGCCGAGACCCGTGGCCGAAGATAGAACCAAGGGCCGGCTATACTTGGCTTGAAACACTGCTATTATTCTCTATGGAAAGTGAGGCGCTTTTCTGATTGGTCGCTGTGTGCTGGCGGCGACCAATCAGAATAGCGCCTCACTTCCCATAGAGATAGAATGGAGGAAAAATCGTCCATTCTATCTCTATGGGAAGTGAGGCGCTATTCTGATTGGTCGCCGCCAGCACACAGCGACCAATCAGAAAAGCGCCTCACTTTAAGCGGTAAATTGGAAACTCAAAGTCGTCCATTATATGTCAATGGGAAGTAAGGCGCTATTCTGATCGGTCGCCGTCAGCACACAGCGACCAATCAGAAGAGAGCCTCACTTCCCATAGAGATATAATGGAGGAAAAATCGTCCATTCTATCTCTATGGGAAGTGAGGCGCTATTCTGATTGGTGGCTGTGTGCTGGCAGCGACCAATCAAAAAAGCGCCTCACTTTAAGCGGTAAATTTGAAACTCAAAGTCGTCCATGATATGTCTATGGGAAGTGAGGCGCTATTCTGATTGGTCGCCGTCAGCACACAGCGACCAATCAGAATAGCGCATCACTTCCCATAGAGATATAATGGACGAAAAATCGTCCATTCTATCTCTATGGGAAGTGAGGCGCTATTCTGATTGGTCGCCGCCAGCACACAGCGACCAATTAGAATAGCGCCTCACTTTAAGCGGTAAATTTGAAACTCAAAGTCGTCCATTATATGTCTATAGGAAGTGAGGCGCTATTCTGATTGGTCGCCGTCAGCACACAGCGACCAATCAGAAGAGCGCCTCACTTCCCATAGAGATACATAGCGGTGTTTCGGCGAATTTATGGCCGGGCCCCTGGTTCTATTTTCGGCCACGGGGCTCGGCTCTGGTCGGTCGTTCCACGGGGCCGGAGACTCGCAATGGCCGCTTCGCGGCGATTGCTCGCACATCAGCAACGGCTCGCAATGATTGCGAGCCATTGCTAAGGCGCGAGCAATGGCCGCGAAGCGAGTCTCCGGCCCCGTGGAACGACCGATCAGAGCCGAGCCTTGTGGCCGAAAATAGAACCAGGGGCCCGGCCATAAATTCGCCGAAACACCGCTATGTATCTCTATGGGAAGTGAGGCGCTCTTCTGATTGGTCGCTGTGTGCTGACGGCGACCAATCAGAAAAGCGCCTCACTTCCCATAGAGATAGAATGGACGATTTTTCGTCCATTCTATCTCTATGGGAAGTGAAGAGGACGTAGGACCCGGAGATGGCGGAAAGAAGACAGAAGACCCCCGGGGCTGGACGAAGAGGACGCATGGGCGGGACGGAGGACTCCTGGATCGGATGGATGATCAGATGAAGAAGAAGGCATGTAAGTGATCGACGGCGGCGGGGGCTTAGGGGGTGGCAGAGGGTAGTAGGTGGCGGGGTGGTTGTTAGCGGCGGGGGGGGGGGGGGGGTAGGGGTGGCTCCGGAGCAGTGGCTCCGGAGCAGTGTACGGTGGAGTGGCAGGGCGGTGAGGGGAGGCAGACGGGGCAGAAGAGAGGGGTTGCTCCGGAGCCGCTGCTGTCACCGCCTGGTGACACAGTGCTCCAGAGCAACCCCTCTCTTCTACCCCGTCTGCCTCCCCTCGCCGCCGCGGGGTTCAGGCGGGCAGAGCGGGGTAGCGGGCGCGGCGAGGGTAGCGGGGCGGACAGGCGGCTGGGCATGGGGCTGCAGTATACAATAGCGGTGTACACTACAGCCCCATGCCGGCGGCGAGGCGAGGGGAGAGGGGCAGACAGGCGGCTGGGCATGGGGCTGTAGTATACCATAGAGGTGTACACTACAGCCCCATGCTCAGGGGGGCATGTTGGTGACTTTGTTCGCGGGGCAAGGGCTCGCAATGCCCGCTACACGGGAAATGCTTCGCGGGGCAAGGGGCCGCTAAGCGGCCACGAACAGAGTCCTGGAGAAAGTGCCGAGCCACGCGAACAAAGCCACGGAAGTAGCGCCGGACGCGACTGAAGTCACTACGGCAATTATATAATAGATTCATTGCTCTGAGAGCTGCAGCGGCCCCAGAAGTGAGTGAAACAGGACATCGCGGGATAAAGGTGAGTATACGACAGGCTGTTCAAGTGCTATCTGGATGTTGTACGGATAGCGCACAGACACCACACGTATGTCACACAATCCGTGACACAGGCACACATGTCGCCAAAAAACAGCTTCTCTCACACATGCATGTTTTGCATGGATGTGTGAAAGAAGCCTTAGGAGAGGGCACTATACCGTGTGGGGCACCATTACTATCAGGGATAAAAGGGGCACACTCCCATACTATTTTGGGGGTGTTTTATTTCTGTCAGGATTGTTTTGAGGCATCAGTTTTGGCTGGTGCAGACGTCATCTCCCACACTGACATCTTGTAGACAAATTCGGTGGTTTCTAAGAAGATTTTTTTCTTTCTTGCCAGGAATAATGTAGGAATAGTCCCATATACAGAACCAGATCCATATGCAGCATACACAATGGCGGTCTGTACAGCAGCTTCACTGGAAGATCACTTTATTATGTCTTAGATTCCACTAAAACATATTGTGAGAAGACATTGGTTTCTCCTGCACAATGCTCAGATAAACCAAAGACAAGAAGCTCCAGGTCTGAGGAGGCTGCCCCCTCCCCAATATAGGGGCCATACTGCAGGTCTGAGGAGGGAAACAGCAGGAGGCATACTACAAACATTGTGGTAATGTGGAAGGGCTGCACTATACAGGGGATTACGGTAATGTGAAGCAAGGCATGCTGGGAGAGGCATGCTGGAACAGGAAGACATGTGAGTTGTGTTTATGTCTCTGCAGAGGAAATGTGCAGAATGGCAGAGCAGAAAATACAGATAGAAACATATAGATACATGAACATAGGCATACATACATGTGTATAGATAGTATGCAGACACATCTCTAGGTGCATTCATATATACATACACAGTTACTAATACACACGTGTATATATACATATATAGGTACCTTTACAAGTACATGCATATACATATGTACTGATATTAACATACATTTCTGCATATATACCGTGTATCTGTATATGGCACACACATATATGTTTGTATAGCGCTAAACATATTCTGCAGCACTTTACATATACAGACAATATCAGATGATACAGAGTAACAAGAATTGAACAGATCACATGAGGGGTGTGTAACAATATCTTTATTTTTATAGCGCTAACATATTCCACAGCGCTTTGCTTTCCAGAGGTTCATATACAGTCATAAGTAACAATTATAAAAAAAAGATACGTTAATTAAAGCAAAATAAAGAGGGCCCTGCTCATAGGAGTTTACAGTCTACAGTGAGGTGGGGTGACAGAGTACAGGGGCTTATTTACAATGATGGTCCAGCCAACTTGAAGAAATGGGAGCTAGGGAACATGATAGGCGCCCTAAAAAGTTGTGAATAGACCTAATGTCTTGGGGTAGAGCATTCCAGAAGGTTGGTGCAGGCGCAAGGTAGGTTTTTAAATCCAAAGAGAGGCTGTGACTGAGCACAGTAAAATTGATGCATCGACGTGGCTACTGGGCAGTCATCGATATGGCCATATTTATAAGCCAAGTGTCTCATTTTTTTCACGTCTTTTTAGCTATAATGCTTTCCATATTAGATTCAAAATTACATGTCAGTATTTCAGAGTGCCCCTGTCATTTTGTTACATAGAGAAAGAAAAGTGTCAGTCTTTAGGATTGTTGGATAGTTAGGTGAGAAAGCTTGTTTGGAGAGATGAAGGGCAGAGTTGTTTGTTTTCAGCATTAATTTATAATGGATGAAATATTTGGCCAGACTGTATTTTCTCCACAGACGTTCAATGCATCTGGAGCACCGCTGGAAAAAACGTGCGTGCCAGGGTTGCTGCTGTCTGTGCCGAGTTGCTCTGTGCATAGGAGGCGTAGCTTCATCCAGAGCATTTTGCACTGTTCCATTACAATGTTTCAAAGCAATCTACTTACATAATCCTAAAGTCCCATCTGTCAGCCACTTCCGGCGTCATGTTGTCCAGACATCCCACGATGCGGCAACCATATTTGCAGACCCAAGTGATGAGTATGCAAACATGGCAAAAATATGGTAAAAATATGCCATAACGACATAACATTGTTCTAATGTGCAAAGAGGTGTTTTAACTGATCTGAAGCCACCATTTGTAGACTGTTTTGGATAAATAGGAGATATCTGTATCCTCAGAGAATCTCCAGAAGTGTGGAAGGCAGTATCTCCAATTGAGTACATGCCCCCTATAATGATCTCACTCCAAAGGGGAGTAACGAATCAGCCCTAGTTTACTCCCACCACTGAAAGGGAGCTAGGAGGGAGGCGTGGAACGCATGAGTGCGTTCCACACGATCGCCGGACCGGATGTGACGTCGCGGGATGACGCGAACGTCACTTCCGGGGGCGGAGCACACCACGTGACCGGAAAAACACGGTCATAAAGAGCGGCAGAGCAGCCGCGGCGGTGTGCTCCAACATACAGGCCACTGGACTATGCTGGGTAAGTACCCAGGGGCAATAGCACCCGGGGGGCTATGACTATACATGTAGCTATCGGTGCTATGCACCTTGCGCCATATACATTGAAACTAACATCTGATGTCCCATTTACAGGGACACATACCATCATAAGTGGGGACCTATGAGTAGGACCCCACAGAGAACCAAACCACATATCCCCTGATGAGGACGTTAGATCCGAAACGCGTCGGGAGTGGAGAATGGTGGTAATATAAGAAAGACACTGAGAGTCCAGTACTAGGCAGTCACTAGCAAAAGGACCTCCTGGAGAAGAGAGACTCAGAGAACTCCCTGATTTGGGGGAAGAAAGCCGGTGAGATCCTTCCTTTATAAAGGGGGGGGCTTATTACTTCCCATATACAGGGGTACATATGCCAGCCTAATCAAGGGGATATATGTGAAACGACCTTAAAACATCTGTGGGCTGACGTATACTAGGTTGAGGTGAATTGTAACTGAGGGTAACAAAATCCTTATAGTTTAAATACCATAACCTATCTACAAACTCCTAGACTAAATAGAGGGGTTTTTTAATTTGTGATATGACACTTGAGCACGTGTGTATTTGTGTAGACAATCTAGTCTTTTTAAGTACGTTTATGATTAAATGTTAAGTTTTAACCTCTTAACACCTGGCTGTGAAAAACTGACCAAACCCATTTTCCCAATGGAGAGGGTGTAACCCCCTGTGAGGGAGAATATATATCCTGCTGAGTAATATAACTGGACTGTGACTTGGCCATTCTAACACCTGGATATGTTTATTTTTGAACCATTCCATTGTAGATTTAGCTTTATGTTTGGGATCATTGTCTTGTTGGAAGATAAATCTCCCTCCCAGTCTCAGGTCTTTTGCAGACTTCAACATATTTTCTTCCATAATGGTCCTGTATTTGGCTCCGTACATCTTCCCATCAATTTTAACCGTCTTCCCTGTCCCTGCTGAACAAAAGCAGGCCCAAACCATGATGCTGCCACCACCATGTTTGACAGTGGGGATGGTGTTTTGAGGGTAATGAGCTGTGTTGCTTTTACGCCAACATATCGTTTTGCATTGTGGCCAAAAAGTTCAATTTTGGTTTCATCTGACCAGAGCACCTTATTCCACATGTTTGGTGTGTCTCCCAGGTGGCTTGTAGTAAACTTCAAATGAGACTTTTTATGGATATCTTTGAGAAATGGCATTCTTCTAGCCACTCTTCTATAAAGACTGATTGTTGTCCTATGGACAGACTCTCCCACCTCAGCTGTAGATCTCTGCAGTTCATCCAGAGTGATCATGGGCCTTTTGGCTCCATCTCTGATCAGTCTTCTCCTTGTTCGAGATTAAAGTTTTGAGGGACGGACGGGTCTTGGTAGCTTTGCAGTGGTCTGATACTTCTTAATTTCAATATGATAGCTTGCACAGTGCTCCTGTGATGTTTAAAACTTGGGAAATCTTTTTGTATCCAAATCCGGCATTAACCCCTTCCCGACCTATGACATTATAGAGACGTCATGAAACTCGGTGCGTTCCCGACCCATGACATTGCTATAACGTCATGGATTGTTTGCGCTCCTGCAGCTTAGGTGACAGGGTCAGTGACAAGTCACCGGAGCTGCAGGATCGCAAAGACCCATTACTTTAGCCCAGGGGGGGTGGCTTAGCTCCCCCGTGGGTAAACTCACTCTGATTGGCAGTTGAAATTGAAACTGCCAATCAGAGCGAGTAATCCCTCCAGATCTAATTGGATCTCTCTAATGGATGGATGGATGGGTGAGTGGGTGGGTGGGTGCATGCATGAATGCATGAGTGCATGAGTGGATGGATGGGTGAGTGGGTGCATGGGTGGATGGATAGGTGCATGCATGGATGGGTGGATGGATGGATGCATGCATGGATGGATGTGTGCATGCATGGATGTGTGTGTGCATGGATGGATGTGTGCAAGCATGGATATTCCATGGATGAATGTGTGCGTGCATGGATGGATGTGTGCGTGCGTGGATGTGTGCATGGATGGATGTGTGCGTGCATGCATGCGTGGATGTGTGCATGGATGGATGTGTGCATGCATGGATGTGTGCATGCATGGATATGTGCATGCATGGATGTGTGCATGGATGGATGTGTGCGTGCATGGATGCATGCATGGATGGATGTATGCATGGATAGATGTGTGTGCATGCGTGGATGTGTGCATGCGTGAATGTGTAGATGTGTGCATGGATGGATGTGTGCATGGATAGATGTGTGTGTGCATGCATGGATGGGTGCATGAGTGGATGATGAGTGCATGGTGGATGGATGGGTGCAACAAGTGATCAAGTGTCCTCTTGTTGTAATCTCTGGGATCATAGTCATGGTGCACTGTATGACAGATCATTGCCATACAGTGCACCATAACTCTGACCCCAGAGACTGTAGGAAGAGGACACTTGATCCCTTGCTGCAGTCTCTGGATTGAGCAGAGGTGATCGAGCGTCGTGGGACCTTTGTTGTGGACTATGTCAGATCTTTATAATAAAGATGGAGTCCGAATTTTGTTTGTGTTTTTTTTTTACAAATAAAAAGATTTTTCTGTGTGTGGTGGATTTTTTTTGACTATTTACTAGAGATTCCTAATGGATGGGTCTAGCATTGGCCCGACATTATGAATCTCGGGCTTAGTGCCAGCTGACAATAAAAAGCTGGCATTAACCCCTTTATTACCCAGTTTGCCACCAGCACCAGGGCAACTGGAAGAGCCTGGGTACAGTGCCAGAAAATGGCACTTCAATGAATGCGCCATTTTCTGGGGCAGCTACGGGCTGCAATTCGCAGCATGGGGGGGGCCGAGAACGCTTGGGCCTCTCCATGCTGAGGATTCCATCCCTCAGCTGCCCAGTTGTACCTGTCTGGGCCAAAAATATGGTGGAGCCCCACGTCATTTTTTTTTCCAGAATTAGTTCTAGAAATAAACAAAAATGGGCTTCGCTGTATTTTTGGTTGCCTGCCAGGTACAACGAGACAGCTGGAGGTTGGTGGCATTCCATAGCTGCTAAGTTGTACCTGGCTGGACCAAAAATATGGAGGATCCCCACATCATTTTTTTTGTTTCTAAAATCAGTTCTAGAAATGAGAAAAAAGGCCTTCGCTGTATTTTTGGGTGCCAGCCAGGTACAATGAGGCAGCTGGGGGGCCGGAATCCTCAGCGTGGGCCCCACGCTGCAATTGCAACCCACAGCCACCCCAGAAAATAGCGCATTTATTAGAGGTGCTATTTTCTGGTGCTGTACCCCAACTCTACCAGTTGCCCTTGTGCTGGTGGCACACAGGTTCTCCATACGCGGCATGGTGTCCGCTAACAATTTTAATGGAAAAATTAGCTCCAATTGTTAGCAGAAACGATGTCGTGTTTGAGAGCCCCTGTGTGCCTAAACATTGGAGCTTCCTCCCAAGTCACCCCATTTTGGAAACTAGACCCCCCCAAGGAACTTATCTAGATGCATAGGGAGCACTTTGAACCCCCAGGTGCTTCACAAATTAATCTGTAAAAATGAAAAAAGAAAACATTTGTGGGAAAATAGTAATTTTTCATTTTTAAAGAATAAATTGTGAAGCACCTGAAAGTACAAAGTGCTCACTATGCATCTAGATAGGTTTCTTGGGGGGTCTAGTTTCCAAAATGGGATCACTTGTGGGGGAGCTCCAATGTTTAGGTACACAGGGGCTCTCCAAATGCGACATGGTGTCCGCTAACAATTAGAATGGAAACTAGACCCCCCCAAGGAACTTATCTAGATGCATAGTGAGCACTTTGAACCCCCAGGTGCTTCACAAATTAATCTGTAAAAATGAAAAAAGAAAACATTTGTGGAAAAAAAGTACTTTTTCATTTTTACGGATCAATTTGTAAAGCACCTGGGGGTTCAAAATGCTCACTATGCATCTAGATAGGTTCCTTAGGGGGTCTAGTTTCCCCTACACACAGGGGCTCTCCAAACGCGACAAGGTGTTCGCTAACAATTTGAATGGAAAATTAACTCAAATTGTTAGCAGACACCATGTCGCGTTTGGAGAGCCCCTGTGTACCTGTACATTGGAGCTCGCCCACAAGTAGCCCCATTTTGGAAACTAGACCCCCCTGGGAACTTATCTAAATGGGTGGTGAGCACTTTGAACCCCCAGATGTACACTGATACCTCATGTGATCATAAACCACTGTTTGGGTGCACGGCAGGGCTCAGAATTGAAGGTGCGCCATTTCACTTTTTGAATGGAAAATTAGCTCCAAAAGTCAAATTATTACTCCTTTCCTTCTGAGCCCTGCCGTGCGCCCAAACAGTGGTTTATGACCACATATGAGGTATCAGTGTACTCAGGTGAAATTGCCCAACAAATTTTAGGATCCATTTTATCCTGTTGCCCATGTGAAAATGTAAGAATTGAGGCTAAAAGAACATTTTTGTTAGAAAAATTAAAATGTCCATTTTTTTCCTTCCACGTTGCTTTAGTTCCTGTTAAGCACCTAAAGGGTTAATAATCTTCTTGAATGTAGTCTTGAGTAGCTTGAGGGGTGCAGTTGTTGGAATGGTGTCACTTTTGGGCGTTTTCTATCATGTAAACCCCTCAAAGGGACTTCAAATGTGATGTGGTCACTAAAAGAATGGTTTTGTAAATTTTGCTGGAAAAATGAATAATTGCTGTTGAACTTTGAACCCTTATAACGTCCTACCAAAAAAAAAAAATTGTTTCCAATATTGTGCTGATGTAAAGTATACATGTGGGAAATGTTGTTTATTAACTATTTTGTGTCACATCACTCTCTGTTTAGCAGAATAAAAATTCAAAATTTGAAAATTGTGAAATTTTCAAAATTTTTGCGAAATTTTCACAAATAGACGCAAAAATTATCAACCTAAATTTAATACTAACATGAAGCCCAATATGTCATGAAAAAACAGTCTCAGAATTGCTAGGATCCGTTGAATCGTTCCAGAGTTATTACCTCATGAAGGGACACTGGTCAGAATTGATAAAAATGCCAAGGTCTTTAGGGTCAAAATAGGCTGGGTCATGAAGGGGTTAAACTTCTCCACAACAGTATCTTGGTCCTGCCTGGCGTGTTCTTTGGTCTTCATGTTGCTCTCTGCACTTGAAACAGAACCCTGAGGGCCACTTTACACACACCAACTTATCTGTCCAACTTCTGACCACCTTACTGGTTGCAGTGAAATCATGGACACATTGCTCCATTTTGTGACTATGTGCAAATAGAACAATGTGTCCATGATTTCACTGCAACCAGTAAGTTGTTCAGAAGTTGGACAGATAAGTTGGTGTGTGTAAAGTGGCCCTGAGACGATCACAGAGTAGGTGCATTTATACAGAGACTTGATTACACACAGATGGATTCTATTTATCATTACCAGTCATTTAGGACAACATTGGATCATTCAGAGATCCTCACTGAACTTCTGGAGTGAGTTTGCTGCACTGAAAGTAAGGCGGCCGTCACACGCTGAGATATCGTGCAAGATATCGTTTGAAAGCGGCAGATTAAACATCGCGTAAGCGATGTCTGTGCGTGTGACGGCCAGATACGACGAGCGATATCTGATCAAATCGCTAAATCGTGATCTGAGGTTCGGTTCTCAGATCTAGCGATGAGCGATTTGACGATCTGTCTCATCGTGGTGTATGACACCACCATGAGCAATCTCCCAGCGGCAGAGCCTATGCTGGGAGATGGTAACTATGGTACACGTCGGGTAACTAAGCGACGCGCGGCGCCTAGTTACCCGATGTGTACCATAGTTACCAGCGAGATCGCGGCTCCACATCGCTGGTGAGTCTGTCTGTGTGACATCTCGCCAGCGATGTGAGCGATATTGTAAGCGATTGCGCGTGCACGTGATCGCTTACAATATCGCTAAAGATATCTCACCGTGTGACGGCCGCCTAAAGGGGACGAATAATATTACACGATCTACTTTTCAGTTTTTTATTTGTTAAAAAAGTTTAAAATATCCAATAAATTTTGTTCCACTTCACGATTGTGTCCCACTTGTTGTTGATTCTTCACAAAAATTGGAATTTATATCTTTGAAGCCTGAAATGTGGCAAAATGTTGAAAAGTTCAAGGGGGCCAAATACTTTCACAACACAATGTACAGTATATACCGTATATACTCGCGTATAAGCCGAGTTTTTCAGCCCAAAAATTGGGCTGAAAAGTACCCCCCTCGGCTTATACGCGAGTCAGTGCGGGGGCTGCTGTATACAGCGGTATAAAGCAGCCCCCGCATCCCCAGTAATGCAGGGCCCCCCCCTCATGCTCCGGTCACCTGTAAAGCAAATTATACTTATCATTGTCCCGCTGCCGTCCGCGCCCGCCGCTGCCGACATCGCGATCCTCCATCTTCATGCGTCTTCTTCCTGTTTCTGTGCGCGTCGCAGGCAATGACGTCATTACCGGCGACGCGCACAGGAAACAGGAAGAAGACGCATGAAGATGGAGGATCGGGATGTCGGCAGATGCGGGCGCGGACGGCAGCGGGACAATGATAAGTATAATTTGCTTTACAGGTGACCGGAGCATGAGGGGGGGGGCCCTGCATTACTGGGGCTGCCTGTATACTACCACTGGGGCTGCTGTATATAGGGGCTGCTGTATACACCACTGGGGCTGCAATACCACTGGGGCTGCTGTATATAGGGGCTGCAATACCACTGGGGCTGCAATACCACTGGGGCTGCTGTATATAGGGGCTGCTGTATACACCACTGGGGCTGCAATACCACTGGGGCTGCTGTATATAGGAGCTGCAATACCACTGGGGCTGCAATACCACTGGGGCTGCTGTATATAGGGGCTGCTGTATACACCACTGGGGCTGCAATACCACTGGGGCTGCTGTATATAGGGGCTGCAATACCACTGGGGCTGCTGTATATACCACTGGGGCCTGCTGTATATCATACTGCTGGGGCCTGTATACCACTGCTGGGGGCTGTATACCTGTGCTGGGGTCCACCCTCGGCTTATACGCGAGTCAATAGATTTTCCCAGGTTTTGGGGGCAAAAGTAGGGGGGTCGGCTTATACACGGGTCGGCTTATACACGAGTATATACGGTAATTGCTTTGTGGCATCTGTCATCGTTCCCGTGTCCGGTTGTTTCTCTAACGCCCATATATCGTAATATCGCCCATATATGGTATGACTACTCTGTGTCCCTCATGATAATAGTACCCCCTTGTGCCCATATATGGTAATAGGACAGTGTTCAAGAAAAGGGGGATTGGAGGGCACAGTGAATTCTGGAGAGATTATATAGGGCTCGCTAGACTATCCTGACTAGATATGCACAAAAAAGAGAAAGAAGTAATTGAAAGCGATGCAACTTAATAAAGTTTTTCCAAACATCAATTTATTTAGGAAAGCAAACAACACAGATAAAAACCACAAACAGTTAAAAACATTTAAAATTGGCCACAGTTCACCAAATATATTGAGAGGTAACCCTCATCTGAGCAAATGGTAAATGGAGTAAATCCCAATTATACAATATCATAGGCAGACATATAATTTATAATTTTTCACTCTGGGAACCAGGTATAATGTTGGGCATGCAATAATTTAGTGTTGGTGATCGTCCAGTTATATATGGAGATAATTTACCAATTCACCATACAGGAACAATTGATACATATGAAAACCATACACATTATACTTTCTCTCAAACAGTTTAGGCTGGGTTCACACCATGGCATGATCAGGTCCCTGATTATTGGTTTATATGTAAGCTGTTTGAGAGAAAGTATAATGTATATGGTTTTCTTATGTATCAATTGTTCCTGTATGGTGAATTGGTAAATAATGTCCATACATAACTGGATGATCACCAACACTAAATTATTGCATGCCCAACATTATACCTGGTTCCCAGAGTGAAAAATTGTAAATTATATGCCTGCTTATGATATTGTATCTTTGGGATTTACTCCATTTACCGGTTGCTCAGATAAGCAGGAGAGGTTTACCTCTCAATATATTATTAGAGGTTGTGAGGCACAGCTGACATGCTCCCATGGCCGGGGTGCATCACATGGGTTGTCGGCTTAGGAAACTGTGCACCTGAGCCGGTTTTACTGTGAGCTAACAGCTGAGAGTGAGTGCTGTAATCCTGTCCGGTACACAGTGTGTTAATACCTGAAGAAATCATGAGACCAATAAGCGGCTGAAAGAGCAATGTGTACTGATTACATAGCAGCCCAGGTGGGTGTGTCAGTGTGGGTGTGGCAGCTACGATAAGAGCTAGCCAGGTGTCTGTGTGAGATCAGATCAGACGAGAGACCAAAGACTAGAGATGCATGGGAAGCAGAGGAGTCCTGAGCTCTGTAAGGTGAGGTTGTGAAGGGAGCCTGCCAGCTCCATACCAGTGGCTGGGAACGGGACGTTATGGCTCCTAGAGTGAGGAAGCCGTGGCTGAACCAGGTGGACGCTGGTCTGGATGTGTGGCGAGACACGTCCGGGAAGAAGCCCTTGAGGATGCATGGTGTACCCATGACTCAGGTTGCTAGACCCGGAACTGTGCCCGGTAAGACAGCAGTTCTCATATGCTAGTGTGAACTGTGTACCATGTGTGAATCATGCCAGGCGGGCATAGCCGCCATTGGGTCCGACTAGACAGTCGGTAAAGGACCCGTGGTAGTAGATGATGGCTTATGTAGAAATGCCATGTATGATGTCTGTGGGAGAGACCCAGCTAGTATGGATGATATATTGGAGGCGATCCGTCCTGTTGGGGCGAGAGGGAGGCTTGGCCTGCTGCATTTGTTTTTATTATTTATTTATATAGCGCCATTAGGTTCCATGGCTCTTTACATGAGGATAGAGGAGACAAGCACAATTACAATAACTCTAGACAATCAGGACAAATAGGTACAGGACGGGAGGGGACCCTGTCCACAAGGGCTCACGGTCTACGGCGGGTACCTGTCCTTAAAACAGTGCCTCTAATGGTGTGTGTGAACCTGTGGCCAGACGCAAGGGTTAGGAGGGCTCCTTTAGTGGGGGACCGTAGCTGATCCAGGGGGACGCTGGTCCGGACGTGTGGCGAGACACGGTTGGAGGGTGCCCTTAGGGGATGCATGGTTTACCCCGGATACCAAGGTTGGCCAATCCCTGTTATGGTTCCAGAGGAGCCGCAGTCCATGGACATAGTATGATGGGCTGTGAGCGTGTGTAAGTATGTATGTAATCCATGGATGTGTTATGATGGATCACATGCGGTGTGTAAAGCCCCGGCCAGGATGGTCCGGATGTGTGGCGAGACACTGCCGGAGGAAGCCTGTACTAGGGGTTAGTATTCAAGTATGGTACTGGGGGGTAAATAAAGCCAGGCAGCTGGTACTGCCATTGGGACCCACAGGGCCCATTGATAAGTGTGGATAACTATTTATTATGTAAATGTTATGTGTTGCGTATCATCAGGGCGTATGTAAAATTTACCCTGGGTGATCAAAGGGAAAGGTGGTGTATCGTGGGTGACTCCTGATGGCTGATGATGAAAGGGCCATACATGAGGTATCCACGAGTTATCCGCCATTGGGACTGACGGTTAGGTCAATAAGGTCCCGGTGATAGATAGTTATGGTAAATGTAGGTGTACTATGTTATATGTAATGTATTATGTGATGTGGTGTTCTAGTGTAATGTGTGTATGTGATGTTCTTATGATCAATGTTTAATGTACTACCCGGGTTATGATATGTATGTGAGAAATAAACGGGTAGTCATTTGAAAAATTATAAGCACGTGTTGGTGTCATTATGCAGCAAGTGAGTTCCCCGGGTCGTTACCTCACAAGGTTGTATTTGGTGAACTGTGGCCAATTTTAAATGTTTTTAACTGTTTGTGGTTTTCATCTGTGTTGTTTGCTTCTCTAAATAAATTGATGTTTTGGAAAACGTTTATTAGGTTGCATTACTTTCAATGACTTCTTCTTTCTCTTTTTTGTGACTAGGACTGTGTTCCTCATGGTGATAGTGCCCCCTCTGCCCATATATGGTAACAGGACTATGTTCCTCATGGTAATAGTGCCCCCTCTGCCCATATATGGTAACAGGACTGTGTTCCTCATGGTAATAGTGCCCCCTCTGCCCATATATGGTAACAGGACTATGTTCCTCATGGTAATAGTGCCCCCTCTGCCCATATATGGTAACAGGACTGTGTTCCTCATGGTAATAGTGCCCCCTCTGCCCATATATGGTAACAGGACTGTGTTCCTCATGGTAATAGTGCCCCCTCTGCCCATATATGGTAACAGGACTGTGTTCCTCATGGTAATAGTGCCCCCTCTGCCCATATATGGTAACAGGACTGTGTTCCTCATGGTAATAGTGCCCCCTCTGCCCATATATGGTAACAGGACTGTGTTCCTCATGGTAATAGTGCCCCCTCTGCCCATATATGGTAACAGGACTGTGTTCCTCATGGTAATAGTGCCCCCTCTGCCCATATATGGTAACAGGACTGTGTTCCTCATGGTAATAGTGCCCCCTCTGCCCATATATGGTAATAAGACTCGGTGTCTATAATGGTAATAGTAGGAAATTAGATTTATGAAACTACATTAGTACATGCACAAAAATGTGCCCCAAGCAGAATTTTATGTTCTTACGAAAGTTACAGGTGTCATAAAATGGGGACACAAACCAAAATTTTGTTTTTAGAAAGTGTTAAAAAAAACTAACTCCAAAAATATAATAAAAAGTTATACAGGTTTGGTGTCATAGACAATTTTGTCGAAAAAAAAAAAAGTTTTTTTTTTATGGTCAAGCAATTCATAGAATTGTACACCATTGAGCTGAGTAAATGAAAATGACCTTTTTTTCCACTAATATGTTGCCTTAGCCCCAAGTTATTAATTTTCAGAAGGGGTAATGAGAGACAACTAACAATACAATTTCTTATACAATGTCTCCTGAGGTCATCAAAACTATATTTGTGGTCGAAAACTACTATTGAAGCACAGTACAAAGCGTAGAAATCAAGGAGTGCCTTGTTATAATGCAGATTTTCCTGGAATGGTTTCAGAGTGCCATGTCATATTGACAGAGCCCCTGAGGTCCCAGATTCGCAGAACCCCACACAAGTGACCCCATCTAACAAACTACACCCCACGATGAATTCATCTAGGGGAGCATTGATCATGATTACACCACAGGTGTCACAGATTTTCATACCATTTGGTGGTGAAGAAATATTACATTTTTTTCCACAAAAAGTTTGTTTAAGCCCCAGATCTTATCATTTTAAATGGATTAAAAATGACACCAAAATTTGTCACACAATTTCTACTGAATGTGGCATATGTGGCTGTACAGTACTGCTGAGGAACATGACGAGACTCCGGAGGGAAGGAGCGCTATTTGATACTTGGAGTACAAATTTTTCGTACGGTAGTTTGCAGACTACCTAAGCGCTAGAAGAGCAGAATCCCCCTCAAGTGACCCCATTTTTTTAAATCATCCCCCTCGTAATTTATCTACAGGTGTAGTGACAATTTTGAGGCCATGGCCATTTTCCAGAAACAAACAGCAATGGATGTTGCTGATTGAAAATTGCAAATCTGCCATTGTAGTGCCCATAGACTGTGCCCAGCTAATGCTTCCCTATAATTGAGTGCGCTCTCTTCACTACAGTATTATCAAACATGTGGAAATTACATGTGGTTTAGGCACACTGTGACACTGTGCAGCTCATAAGGAGGAGGATACAGTTGAATTTGGGAGTAGATATTTTGCTGGATTTATCTTTTTTTTTTTTTTCAGGGGTGGGGGGAGTGAGGAGCCATAGCGCTTTTCCATAGCGTATGTGCTACCAATAATGTGGAAACACCCTATTGTTTCCATTTACAGATGACAGACCTCAGTGGGGACATTGTGGATTGAGTTGAAGCCTTTATTGGCACATTTTACATAAAATTTTGGATCACATTTATCATGTGCTCTATGCTGAGCACTTATATGGGGGTTTCTATCTAAATCTCCAAATGATTTAATTCAGAGGAAATCCCCAGGGAACCTATTTACTATAATGAGGCAGCAGAGTTACTCTGGACTCCGTCTGAAATCTGGTCAGCGTTGTTGTTTTCAGAAGTGCACAGTACTGTGTCTACTACGCTTTTATGCACCACTGAAAAGACGTCCAGGGTGACTCCATTATCCTCATAATAGGGAATGTTATGACTGCGGTGTTGTCTAAATCACATGTTTTAGAGATTTATACGGAAACCCCGATGTAAGCGCTCAGCATAGAGCCGAGTCTTACTGTGATCTTTGGAATGAAAAATGAATAAATCAACAGTACTTCAAGAATTACTTTCATTTATTTTTTACGACGTTCACTTACATCATGCGATATAAGTGATTATGTGGCTTTATTCTTTGGGTGACTGCAATTACAGCGATACCATATTTATCTTATTTTATGTTTGGCTAATATCACAAACTAAAATACTCTTTTTTTTTTTTTTTTCTGCAGAAAAAGTTTTTCCATTGCCATATTTTGAGAACTATAATTATTCTGTATTTCTACTTGTCATTTCTTTGTTCTTTGTTTTTATTTTTATTTTTTAACATTTTTTTTGAACCTTCTTTATACCTAACACCAGTATTGGACATCAACTTTTCTTGGGCTGATTGTTGATTTAACATTCTGACTTGCACACAGGGAGAAAGTGAGTCAGGTCCTGCTCAAGGCACCACATCACAGACTTTTTCATACCTGTGGGTGACCCCACAGCCATTATCCAGCCTTGGGTCATCATGGAAACCATCGGCACAATGCGATCACATTGTGCTGATTGGAGCAGAGATGAAGCCCTTTTCCTCTACAAGCAAATCAATGTGTTCCTGTAGGGAGTCAGCTACGATACACAGTGGAGACCCCCTAATGATTTTATTAGCCTAGCTTGTGAGCCGGCAAAATCGTAGCAGCATACGTGTACAGTGATTTACATGAACGCATCTCCTGCATGGCCATAAATGTATGGCGGATGTTGTGAAAGGAAGAGGCATTTAAGGAGTTAAGTAACAGCAATTGGAGCAAATCCTAGTCACATCTGTTAGCTGTACATGCTGTCAGTATAGCACCCATGGCATGTGATCACTATGGTGTGGGCTCATCTTCGAGTTCGGTCCATACATCTGCACCCGGCATGTAACATACATGTTTGACACAGGGAAGGGGTTAAATGGAACCTGTCACCTAGTTTAGCCTCCCTAACTTACCTGACCCTGCAGCTTCCTTCTTCATTACTAATCATCCCTCCCTGATCTAAATGTGCATAATAAAAGTGCAAAAAAGCAATTTATAAACTTACATGTTCCTAGTCATGCGGGCGTTCCCAGATGGCTGTCGGATGGGCAGTCTCTCCGTGTCCACTCTCTCCCTGTCTCGCTGCTGCAATCACGCCCCGATGGGGTAAAACTTCATTCATGAGTGCGCTCTTGATTTAAAATTCCCGCCTCCTTCTTCCGGGTATGACACACTGCCGGCCGCGGTATGCAATTTCTGGTCCTGCGCAGAATGGTGGATGTAATGGGTGTACAGGCCGACTTCGGAATACACACTGCACATGCTCCAGAACCAGGCTGTATGCCAATGCTGCGCAGGACTGAAAAGGACGCTTGGCCATCAAGCGCATAATAGCCGGAAAAAGGAGGCGTGAATTTTAAATGAGGAGGGCGCCTCCTGAATGAATGATCACGGCTACTGGAGCATGATTGCCGCAGCAAAGCTGGGGAAGAGTGAACCCGGAGAGACTGCCTACCTGATGGCCAGTCATTTAGGAATGCCCACATGTCTGTGGACATGGAAGTTTATAAATCACTTTTTTGCGCATTAAGATCAGAGAGGGATGGTAAGTAATGAAGTAGGAAGCTGCAGGGAGAGGTAGTGATAGGTTAGGGGTGAAAACTAGGTGACCAGTTCCATTTAACCCCTTAGTGACGGAGCCAATCTCCACCTTAGGGTATGTGCCCATTGGACGGTTCTGCATCATTGCAGACCGTCAGAAAACCGGTGGAGAATTGCAGAAACTGAGTTTTCTGACCTCAGCAGTGTTCATCGTTTTGTTAGCGTTTTTCTAACGTTTTGTGTTCGGTTTATTAGCGTTTGTACAGCGTGTTCTCGGCGATTTCCCCGGCGTTTTTCTTAGCGCTTTTAGGACTGTTTTTTGTGCACTTGTAAGCTAGAACCGCTGGAAAAACGCTCAAAAGAAGTCACTTGCTCTATCTTTGAAAACCGGTGGAAAACCGGTGAAGAAACTGGAAAGGAGACAAAATAAAACGTTCTAATGTACACAGCGTTTTCTGAAATCCATAGACTAGCATGTTAATCCAACCGTGGTTTGGATTAACATAAATTAACATAGAACTCAGCGGAAAACTCAGACGGAAAACGCTAAAAAACAGCCCACAAAACGTCCAATGGGCACATAGCCTAAATGACCAGACTGTTTTTTGTAATTCTGATCAGTGTCCCTTTATGAGGGTGTAACTCTGGAACACTTCATCGGATCCTAGCAATTCTGAGATTGTTTTTTCGTGACATATTGGGCTTCATGTTAGTGGTAAATTTAGGTCGATAATTTTTTTGTTTATTTGTGAAAATATAAAAAAATTGGAAAAAATTTGAAAATTTGACAATTTTTATTCTGTTGAACCGGAGCGTTATGTGACACAAAATAGTTAATAACTAACATTTCCCACGTCTACTTTACATCAGCACAATTTTGGGAAAAAAAATTTTTGGATTAGGAAGTTATAAGGGGTCAAAGTTCATCAGCAATTTTTCATTTTTCCAGCAAAATTTACAATACCATTTTTTTAGTGACCACATCACGTTTGAAGTCCATTTGAGGTGTGTACATGACAGAAAACACCCAAAAGTGATACCATTCCAAAAACTACACCCCTCAAGCTACTCAAAACTACATTTAAAAAAATGATTAACCCTTCAGGTGCTTCACAGCGACTAAAGCAAAGTGGAAACAAAAATGGACATTTTAATTTTTCCAACAAAAATGTTCTTTTAGCCTCAATTTTTTCATTTTCACATGGGCAACACGATAGATTGCATCCTAAAATTTGTTGGGCAATTTCTCTTGAGTACACCGATACCTCATATCTGGTCATAAACCACGCTTTGGGCGCACGGCAGGGCTCAGAAGGGAAGGAGCGCAATTTGACTTTTGGAGCTAATTTACCATTCAAAAAGTCAAATGGCGCTCCTTCCCTTTCGAGCCCTGCAGTGCGCCCAAACAGTAGTTTATGACCACATATGAGGTATCGGTGTACTCAGGAGAAATTGGCCAACAAATTTTAGGATGCGTTTTATCCTGTTGCTCATGTGAAAATGAAAAAATTGAGGACAAAAGAAAATTTTTGTGAAAAAAAAGTACTTTTTCGTTTTTACGGATCAATTTGTGAAGCACCTGGGGGTTCAAAGTGCTCACTATGCATCTAGATAAGTTCCTTGGGGGTCTAGTTTCCAAAATGGGGTCACTTGTGGGGGAGCTCTAGTGTTTAGGCACACAGGGGCTCTCCATATGCGACATGGTATCCGCTAACAATTTGAATGGAAAATTGGCTCCAATTGTTAGCCGACACCATGTTGCGTATGGAGAGCCCCTGTGTGCCTAAACATTGTAGCTCCCCTACAAGTGACCCCATTTTGGAAACTAAACCCCCCAAGGAACTTATCTAGATTGGTGGTGAGCACTTTGAACCCCCAGGTGCTTCACAAATGAATCCGTAAAAATGAAAAAAGAAAATTTTTGTGGAAAAGACAGTACATTTTCATTTTTACAGATAAATTTGTGAAGTACCTGGGGGTTCAAAGTGCTCACTATGCATCTAGATAAGTTCCTTGGGGGGTCTAGTTTCCAAAATGTGGTCACTTGTGGGGGAGCTCCAATGTTTAGGCACACAGGGGCTCTCCATATGCGACATGGTGTCCGCTAACAATTTGAATGGAAAATTAGCTCCAATAGTTAGCGGACACCATGTCGCATATGGGGAGCCCCTATGTGCCTAAACATTGGAGCTCCCGCACAAGTCACCCCATTTTGGAAACTAGACACCTCAAGGATTATATCTAGGGGTATAGTGGGCATTTGGAACCTACAGCTACTTCACAGAATTTGATATTGTCATATGGAACATTTTTTTTTTTCACACAATTTCTCACTTTTAGAGCATGTGCACAAGATACGGAGACACCGTGTCCTGGTCGTCTCCTCCCCTGCATTTTTTTTTAGTATTTCTTTATTAAATAAAAAAAAAACCACGTGGGGCTTCGCCATATTTTTGGTCCAGCCAGGTACAGCAGGCAGCTACGGGCTGCCACCAACCCCTTCTGCCTAGTTTTACCTGGCTGGAAACCAAAAATGTAGGGAAGCCCTTTTTTTAAAAAAATTATTTCATGAAATAATTTAAAAAAAAAATGGCGTGGGCTTCGCCATATTTTTGGGCCAGCCAGGTACAACTAGGCAGCTGGGGCTGGAATCCTCAGCGTGGGGAGGCCCAAGCTTTCTGGGCCCCCTGCTGCAAATTGCAGCCCGCAGCCGCCCCAGAAAATGGCGCATTCATAGAAGCGCCAATTTCTGGCGCTGTATCCAGCTATTCCAGCTGCCGTGTAGCGGTGGCAGATGGGTAATAAGGGGTTAATTCCAGCTTTTTGGCAGTTGGCACTAAGCCCGAGATTCATAACGTCTGGCCAATATTAGACCGGACCATTTGGAATCTCTAGTAATTTGTAGAGAAGACACAAGACAGAGAAAAATATTTTTATTAGAAAAAAAACACAAACAGTACTTGGACTCCATCTTTATTATTCTTTGACGTCCGAAGTAGTCCAGTGGGAAGGTCCGATGTAGTCCAGTGGGAGGTCCCGTGACGATTCTCAGTTTTATAGCATATGGGGCATCCCCCTATATGCTATAAAAGCAGGTTCATTGCCAGGAGGATGACAGGTCATGAACTCAGTGAGTTAATGACCTATCAGAATCCTCGGGTCACAAGGGGTTAACTGTGCTCTTCATGGCGGTCTCCAAATCATGCCAACATCAGTGGTGATCTATCAGGATCCTGGAATCACATAAGGATCCTGGGATCACCACTTATGGTGATCTGATGTGGAGACCACCATGAAGAGCACAGTTAACAAGGGGTTAACTGTGCTCTTCATGGTGGTCTCCACATCAGATCACCATCAGTTGTGATCCCAGGATCCCAGGATCCTGATATATCACCACTGATGGTGATCTGATGTGGAGACCACCTTGAAGAGCACAGTTAACCCCTTGTGACCCGAGGATTCTGATAGGTCATGAACTCACTGAGTTCATGACCTGTCATTCCCTGGGCCGCACACAAGGGGTCAACAGCGGTGCTCGCACAGAGGAGGAGGCGCGCGCCGCAGAAGACAGAAGCAGGAGAAGCCGGCAAGAGAAGCCCCCAGGACTGGAGGACCCCGAGACAGGGAATCAGGATCGTTGGTAGGTAATAGAGATGAGCGATGTTCGATTCGAATAGTTCGCCAATCTCAAATTCGAGTTGATTTTGGCCCTATTCGAGTCATTCGCCGAATTCGAACAATTTGGTTCAAATTCGGCGAATTTCGAACATGTTCGATTTTGGTTCGAAAATGCGGCAGATGCGTTCAGAAAACCGCATCTGCTGCATTTTCAGCCAAAATAAACATTCCCTAAAAGAAAGAAAGTGTTAAAAATAAAAAAATAATCAATGGTCACCTGTCCGCGGTCCACCGAAGCCTCCGGCAAGGTCCTGTGGCTTCTAGGACCTGTGGTGACGTCATGTTCTCGCGGGAACATGACGTCACCACAGGTCCTAGAAGCACAGGACCTTGCCGGAAAGCTTAAAATAGATATTTTTATGTTTCGAACCCTTTCTTTAAGTAAAAGAAAGTGTCCGAAACATAAAAATATCTATTTTAAGCTTTCCGGCAAGGTCCTGTGCTTCTAGGACCTGTGGTGACGTCATGTTCTCGCGGGAACTCCGGTCACGTTTGTACATACTGCAGCAGGGATTTTGGCCCACTCCTCCATACAGATCTTCTCCAG